>UBIG03000024.1:107500-118061 GCA_900464855.2 Musa schizocarpa
GATGAAATTTTCAAAGATTACCCGCCCCGTCGGCCAAGGCTATAGACTCGCTGAATACATCGCAGTAGCTGCTGCGGCGCCCAGAACATCTAAGGGCATCACAGACCTGTTATTGCCTCTCAACTTCCGCGGGCCTAAACGGCCATAGTCCCTCTAAGAAGCTGGTCATGAGGGATGCTCCGCCAGAGCTAGTTAAGGTGTCGAGGTCTCGCTCGCTATCGGAATTAACCGCACAAATCGCTTCCACCAACTAAGAACGCCATGCACCACCACCCATAGAATCAAGAAAGAGCTCTCAGCCCGTCAATCCTTGCTATGTCCGACCTGGTAAGTTTCCCCCTGTTGAGTCAAATTAAGCCGCAGGCTCCACTCCCCGGTGGTGCCCTTCCACAATTCCTTTAAGTTTCAGCTTTGCGACCATACTCCCCCCGAACCCAAAGACTTTGATTTTTCATAAGGTGCCGGGCGGAGTCCTAAGAGTAACATCCCACCATCCCCGGGTCGGCATCGCTTATGGTTGAGACTAGGACGGTATCCGATCGCCTTCGAGCCCCCAACTTTCGTTCTTGATTAATGAAAACATCCTTGGCAAATGCTTTTCGCAGTGGTTCGCCTTTCATAAATCCAAGAATTTCACCCTCCGACTATGAAATACTTAATGCCCCCGACCGTCCCCTCTTAATCATTATCCGATCCCCGGCCAACACAATAGGACCGAAATCCTGTGATGTTATCCCATGCTAATGTATCCAGAGCGTGGGCTTGCTTTTGAGCACTCTAATTTCTTCAAAGTAACAGCGCCGGAGGCACGACCCGCCAGTTAAGGCCAGGCACGATCGCCGACAGAGGGATGGGACGACCGGTGCACACCGCGAGGCGGACCGACCGACCCGGCCCCAAAGTCCAACTACGAAGCTTTTTAACTGCAACAACTTAAATATACGCTTATTGAGCTGGAATTACCGCGTCGCCGCCGGCACCGATTTGCCCTCCAATGGATCCTCGTTAAGGGATTTAGATTGTAATTATTCCAATTACTGCACTCAAGAGCCCGGTATTGTTATTTATTGTCACTACCCCCCCCCGGTCGATTGGGTAATTTGCGCTACCGCTGCCTTCCTTGGATGTGGTAGCCGCTTTTCGTGCCCCCTCCGAATCGAACCCTAATTCTCCGCCACCCGCCACCACCACCATGGTAGGCCCCTATCCTACCATCGAAAAGTTGATAGGGCAGAAATTTGAATGATGCGCCGCCGCACGAGGGCCGCGGCGATCCGCCGAAGTTATCATGAATCATCGGAGCAGCGAAAGCAAAGCCCACGCCAGCCTTTTATCTAATAAATGCATCCCTTCCGAAGTCGGGGTTTGTTGCACGATAGCTCTAGAATTACTACGGTTATCCGAAAGTAGCACGCACCATCAAACAAACTATAACTGATTTAATGAGCCATTCGCAGTTTCACAGTCTGAAATAGTTCATACTTACACATGCATGGCTTAATCTTTGAGACAAGCATATGACTACCGGCAGGATCAACCAGGTAGCACGCCCTCACGACGCCAAGCCCAACATGCCGCACCCATTACCACAAGGGAAAGGGGGGGGGGCAATGATGGGAAGGCTGTCATCCGTCAAGGGCTTACCAAGAAAGCCAACCGATCATGTGCCAAGAGTCCAAAGACCCATGGTACATTCTTATCCACTGCATCCAAGAGCACTCACGTGAACACCGGAGCCACCGAGACGAGAGGTCGGAGACATGACATCGCTCGAGGACACACAAGGTGCACGGACATCGACACTCCCTCATTCGTGATAGGACATGAGAAGTGGATGTTTAGGTAAACAATGTCTATTTCCAAAGGAACTAGGTAGATTGTACAGGCAACACACACATCTCCGCTCAACAGAGTACCATTGAAGGGACTTGCAACGCCGGTGGTCAACTGCACAAAAGCAGGGAGCCCACCGCCGCATACAAATCCATCACCGCCACATGCCGACACAGTCATCCCATCGACAGCCCATCGCCAACCACGAGCAACAAAGACTCAAGTGGCCGATCAAATAAGGCAATTCAACGACAAGACACCGCCGCGGTAACGGAAGAAGTACAGAGCAACGCACTGTTGGCCACACAAGGAAGAAGAAGATTTCAATCGAAGGAAAAAAGGGCCCATAAACAGGGCAAAACAGACCAAAACTGGCCATTTTTGGCTGACGTTTTGTTCGCCACGCCGCTCGCCACGGCACACAAGAACAGCCCAAAAAACTGGCAAAAAAACTCAAAAACGGGCCAAAACTGGCCATTTTTGGCTGAGCGGGCGAAGGGCGGACAGCGAAGCAAAGCGAGAGAGGCAGCACCGCCCTGTTATACGAACGCCCCATCCAGCCCTGTGCCACCGGGGGGTTCCAGGGTGCTGAGATGGTTGACGTTTTGTTCGCCACGCCGTCGCCGCGGCACGCAAGAACTGCCCAAAACTGGCCAAAACAGCCCAAAAACGGGCCAAAACTGGCCATTTTTGGCTGAGCGAGCGAAGGGCGAAGCGGCGGACAGCGAGCGAAGCGAGAGGCAGCACCGCCCCTGCTATATTTAACGCCCCATCCAGCCCCTGTGCCACCCGGGGTTCCAGGGTGCTGAGATGGCTGACGTTTTGATCCGCCACGCCGTTCGCCGCGGCACGCAAAAACTGCCCAAAACTGGCCAAAACAGCCCATACAGCCAAAAAACGGGCCAAAACTGGCCATTTTTGGCTGAGCGAGCGAGCGGCAAGCGGCGGACAGCGAAGCGAAGCGAGAGGCAGCACCGCCCCTGCTATATTTAACGCCCCATCCAGCCCCTGCCACCCGGGGTTCCAGGGTGCTGAGATGGTTGACGCTTTTGTCCGCCACGCCGCTCGCCAAGGCACACAAGAACTGCCCAAAACTGGCCAAAAACAGCCCAAAAACGGGCCAAAACTGGCCATTTTTGGCTGATGAAGCGAAGCGGCGAAGCGGGCGGAGAGCGAAGGAAGCGAGAGGCAGCACCGCCCCTGTTATATTTAACGCCCCATCCAGCCCCTGCCACCGGGGGTTCCAGGGTGCTGAGATGGTTGACGTTTTTTGTTCGCCACGCCGTTTCGCCGCGGCACACAAGAACTGCCCAAAAACTGGCCAAAACAGCTCAAAAACGGGCCAAAACTGGCCATTTTTGGCTGAGCGAGCGAGCGGCGAAGCGGCGGACAGCGAAAGCGGGCGAGAGGCAGCACCGCCCCTGTTATATTTAACGCCCCATCCAGCCCTGTGCCACCCGGGGTTCCAGGGTGCTGAGATGGTTGACGTTTTGTTCGGCCACGTCGTTCGCCGCAGCACACAAGAACTGCCCAAAACTGGCCAAAACAGCCAAAAAAAACGGGCCAAAACTGGCCATTTTTGGCTGAGCGAGCGAAGCGGGCGAGCGGCGGACAGCGAGCGAAGCGAGAGGCAGCACCGCCCCTGTTATATTTAACGCCCCATCCAGCCCTGTACACCCGGGGTTCCAGGGTGCTGAGATGGTTGACGTTTTGTTCCGCCACGCCGCTCGCCGCGGCACACAAGAACTGCCCAAAAACTGGCCAAAACAGCCCAAAAACGGGCCAAAACTGGCCATTTTTGGCTGAGCGGGCGAAGCGGCGAGCGGCGGACAGCGAAGCGAAGCGAGAGGCAGCACCGCCCCTGTTATATTTAACGCCCCATCCAGCCCTGTACACCCGGGGGTTCCAGGGTGCTGAGATGGTTGACGTTTTGTTCGCCACGCCGTTCGCCGCCGGCACGCAAGAACTGCCCAAAAACTGGCCAAAACAGCCCAAAAAAACGGGCCAAAACTGGCCATTTTTGGCTGAGCGAGCGAAGCGGCGAAGGGCGGACAGCGAGCGAAGCGAGAGGCAGCACCGCCCCTGCTATATTTAACGCCCCATCCAGCCCTGTACACCCGGGGTTCCAGGGTGCTGAGATGGCTGACGTTTTGTCCGCCACGCCGTTCGCCAGGGGCACGCAAGAACTGCCCAAAACTGGCCAAAACAGCCAAAAAACGGGCCAAAACTGGCCATTTTTGGCCGAGCGGGCGAGCGGGCGAAGCGGCGGACAGCGAGCGGGCGAGAGGCAGCACCGCCCCTGTTATATTTAACGCCCCATCCAGCCCTGTACACCCGGGGTTCCAGGGTGCTGAGATGGTTGACGCTTTTTTCCGCCACGTCGCTCGCCGCCGCTGCACGCAAGAACTGCCAAAAACTGGCCAAAACAGCCAAAAAAAACGGGCCAAAACTGGCCATTTTGGCTGAGCGGGCGAGCGGGCGAAGCGGCGGACAGCGAGCGAAGGCGAGAGGCAGCACCGCCCCTGCTATATTAACGCCCCATCCAGCCCTGTGCCACCCGGGGTTCCAGGGTGCTGAGATGGCTGACGTTTTGTTCGCCACGCCGCTCGCCGCGGGCACGCAAGAACTGCCCAAAACTGGCCAAAACAGCTCAAAAACGGGCCAAAACTGGCCATTTTTGGCTGAGCGGCGAAGGGCGAAGCGGCGGACAGCGAGCGAAGCGAGAGGCAGCACCGCCCCCCCCGTTATATTTAACGCCCCATCCAGCCCTGTACACCCGGGGGGTTCCAGGGTGCTGAGATGGCTGACGTTTTGTTCGCCACGTCGTTCGCCGCGGCACGCAAGAACTGCCCAAAACTGGCCAAAACAGCCCAAAAAACGGGCCAAAACTGGCCATTTTGGCTGAGCGGGCGAAGCGCGAAGCGGCGGACAGCGAGCTGAAGAGAGAGGCAGCACCGCCCCTGCTATATTTAACGCCCCATCCAGCCCCTGCCACCCGGGGTTCCAGGGTGCTGAGATGGCTGACGTTTTGTTCGCCACGTCGTTCGCCGCGGGCACGCAAGAACTGCCCAAAACTGGCCAAAACAGCCCAAAAAACGGGCCAAAACTGGCCATTTTTGGCTGAGCGGGCGAGCGGGCGAAGCGGGCGGACAGCGAAGCGAAGCGAGAGGCAGCACCGCCCCTGCTATATTTAACGCCCCATCCAGCCCTGTACACCCGGGGTTCCAGGGTGCTGAGATGGCTGACGTTTTGTTCGCCACGTCGTCGCCGCCGGGCACGCAAGAACTGCCCAAAACTGGCCAAAACAGCCCAAAACGGGCCAAAACTGGCCATTTTGGCTGAGCGGGCGAAGCGGGCGAAGCGGCGGACAGCGAAGCTTAAGCGAGAGGCAGCACCGCCCCTGTTATATTTAACGCCCCATCCAGCCCTGCCACCCGGGGTTCCAGGGTGCTGAGATGGCTGACGCTTTTGTCCGCCACGCCGCTCGCCGCAAGGGCACGCAAGAACTGCCAAAAAACTGGCCAAAACAGCCCAAAACGGGCCAAAACTGGCCATTTTTGGCTGAGCGGGCGGGCGAAGCGGCGGACAGCGAATTTAAGCGAGAGGCAGCACCGCCCCTGCTATATTTAACGCCCCATCCAGCCCTGTGCCACCCGGGGTTCCAGGGTGCTGAGATGGTTGACGCTTTTGTTCGCCACGTCGTCGCCAAGGCACGCAAGAACTGCCCAAAAACTGGCCAAAACAGCCCAAAAACGGGCCAAAACTGGCCATTTTTGGCTGAGCTGGCGAAAGGCGAAGCGGCGGGCAGCGAAAGCTTAAGCGAGAGGCAGCACCGCCCCTGTTATATTTAACGCCCCATCCATCCCCTGTACACCCGGGGTTCCAGGGTGCTGAGATGGCTGACGCTTTTGTTCCGCCACGCCGTTTCGCCATGGGCACGCAAGAACTGCCCAAAAAACTGGCCAAAACAGCCCAAAAACGGGCCAAAACTGGCCATTTTTGGCTGAGAGCGGGCGAAGGGCCAAAAACGGGCCAAAACTGGCCATTTTTGGCTGAGCTGGAGCGAAGGCGAAAGCGGGGCGACAGCGAAAGAGGCGAGAGGCAGCACCTGTAAGAACTGCTATAGGAAAACTGACTCCATCCATCCAGTAGGGCTGGGGCCAAAACTGGCCATTTTTTGGCTGTGCGAGGGGCTTAGGGCGAGGGGCTGGGGACAGCGAGGGGCGAAGCGGGCGCCCCTGGTTGGGTTCATTGTATTGTCTGGAACCGACCTTGGATACGTCAGCTCAGCCCCGCCCTAAGTTCAGCCCTAAGTTCACGCGTCCGATATTTCGACCGCCGACCGTCGCCAACCTCGGCCGGGCGGAGGGCAGTGAATTTTGGGGGAGGGGGGATCTTAACTGCGCGTAATGAGGGCTGATCTCAGTGGATCGCGGGCATCACAGACCTGTTATTGCCTCAACTTCCAGGCCTAAACGCCATAGTCCTCTACAGCTGGCCGCTGGAGGGATGCCTCCGCCAGCTAGTTAGCAGGCTGAGGTCTGCTCGCTATCGGAATTAACCAGACAAATCGCCCACCAACCAAGAACGGCCATGCACCACCACCCATAGAATCAAGAAAGAGTTTCTCAGTCTGTCAACTTGCTATGTTCGACCCGGTAAGTTTCCCCCCGCGGCGAGTCAAATTAAGCTTTCCGCGCAGGCTCCACCCCTGGTGGTGCCCTTCCCCAATTCCTTTAAGCTCAGCCTTGCCACCATACCCCCGAACCCAAAGACTTTGATTTCTCATAAGGTGCCGTATGAGTCCTAAGAGCACATCCTACGATCCTCGGTCGGCATCTTATGGTTGAGACTAGGACGGTATCTGATCGCTTCGAGTGCCCCCAACTTTCGTTCTTGATTAATGAAAACATCTTCTTAACAATGTAGTGGTTCGTGTTTTTTTCATAAATCCAAGAATTTCACCTCTGATTATGAAATAATGAATGCCTTCGACTGTCCTTCTTAATCATTACCTGATCCCAGGGGCCAACACAATAGGACCGAAATCCTCTGTGATGTTATCCCATGCTAATGTATCCAAGAAAGGCTTGCTTTGAGCACCTAATTTCGCTGCCTTTTTTGGATGTGGTAGCCGCCAGGCTCCTCTCCGAATCAACCCACCCTCCTCCACCGGGCCACCACCATGGTGGGCCCCTATCCTACCATCATAAAGTTGATAGGGCAGAAATTTGAATGATGTCGCCGCACAGGGCCAGGCATCCGGCCGAAGTTATCATGAATCATCGAGCAATAGCAAAAAGCCCACGCCAGCCTTTTATCTAATAAATGCATCCTTCCGAAGTCGGGTTTGCTGTAACGATTAGCTCTAGAATTACTACGTTATCCCAGTAGCACGCATCATCAAACAAACTATAACTGATTTAATGAGCCATTCGCAGTTTCACAGTCTGAAATAGTTCATACTTACACATGCATGGCTTAATTTTGAGACAAGCATATGACTACTGGCAGGATCAACAGGTAGCACGCCCCCTTACGACGCCAAGCCCAACATGCCACCCATTACCACAAGGGGGGGGGGCAATGATGGGAAGGTTGTCATCCGTCGGGGCTTACCAAGAAAAGCCAACCGATCATGTGCCAAGAGTCCAAAGACCCATGGTACATTTTATCCACTGCATCCAAGAGCACTTCACGTGAACACCGGAGTCACCGGAGACGAGAGGTCGGAGACATGACATCGCTCGAGGACACAAGGTGCACGGATATCTACACTCCCTCATTCGTGATAGACATGAGAAGTGGATGTTTAGGTAAACAATGTCTATTTCCAAAGGAACTAGGTAGATTGTACAGGCAACACACACATCTCCGTTCGCTCAACAGAGTACCATTGAAGGGACTGCAACGCCGGTGGTCAACTGCACAAAAGCAGGGAGCCCACCGCTGCATACAAATCATCATCGCCACATGCCGACACACAGTCATCCCATCGACAGCCCATCGCCAAACCACGAGCAACAAAGACCCGCGGCCGATCAAATAAGACAATCGACGACAAGACACCGCCGCGTAAAGTAAGAAGTACAGAGCAACGACTGTTGGCCACACAAGGAAGAAGAAGATTTCAATCGAAGGAAAAAGGGGCCCATAAACAGGGCAAAAACAGACCAAAACTGGCCATTTTGGCTGACATTTTGTTCGCCACGCCGTTCGCCACGGCACACAAGAACAGCCCAAAAAAACTGGCCAAAAACAACCCAAAAACGGGCCAAAAACTGGCCATTTTGGCTGAGCGGGCGAGCGGCGGACAGCGAAAGCAAAGCGAGAGGCAGCACCGTCCCCTGCTATACGAACGCCCCATCCAGCCCTGTACACCCGGGGGTTCCAGGGTGCTGAGATGGTTGACGTTTTGCCACGTCGTCCGCCATGGCACGCAAGAACTGCCCAAAACTGGCCAAAACAGCCTCAAAACGGGCCAAAAACCGGCCATTTTGGCTGAGCGGGCGAAGCGAAGGGCGGCGGCGGACAGCGAAGAAGCGAGAGGCAGCACCGTCCCGTTATTTGAACGCCCCATCCAGCCCCTGTACACCCTGGGGGTTCCAGGGTGCTGAGATGGTTGACGCTTGTTCGCCACGTCGCCGCCGCGGCACGCAAAGAACTGCCCAAAACTGGCCAAAACAGCAAAAAACGGGCCAAAAAACTGGCCATTTTGGCTGAGCGAGCGAGCGGCGAGCGGCGGACAGCGAGCGAAGCGAGAGGCAGCACCGTCCTCGTTATACGAACGCCCCATCCAGCCCCTGTGCCACGGGGGGTTCCAGGGTGCTGAGATGGTTGACGTTTTTGTCCGGCCACGTCGTTCGCCGCGGCACAAGAACTGCCCAAAATGGCCAAAAAACAGCTCGAAAACGGGCCAAAACTGGCCATTTTTGGCTGAGCGAGCGAAGGGCGAAGCGGCGGAGAGCGAGCGAAGCGAGAGGCAGCACTGTCCCCCGTTATACGAACGCCCCATCCAGCCCTGTGCCACCCGGGGGGGTTCCAGGGTGCTGAGATGGCTGACGTTTTGCTCCGCTCACGTCGTTCGCCGCGGCACGCAAGAACTGCCCAAAAACTGGCCAAAACAGCCAAAAACGGGCCAAAACTGGCCATTTTTGGTTGAGCGAGCGAGCGGCGAGCGGCGGACAGCGAGCGAAGCGAGAGGCAGCACCGTCCCTGCTATACGAACGCCCCATCCAGCCCTGTGCCACCCGGGGGGTTCCAGGGTGCTGAGATGGCTGACGTTTTGCTCCGCTCACGTCGTTCGCCGCGGCACGCAAGAACTGCCCAAAACTGGCCAAAAACAGAAAAAACGGGCCAAAAACTGGCCATTTTGGCTGAGCGGGCGAGCGGCGAGCGGCGGAGCGAAGCGAAGCGAGAGGCAGCACGTCCCCTGCTATACGAACGCCCCATCCAGCCCCTGCCACCCGGGGGGTTCCAGGGTGCTGAGATGGCTGACGTTTTGCTCCTCACGTCGTCGTTCGCCGCGGCACGCAAGAACTGCCCAAAACTGGCCAAAACAGCCCAAAACGGGCCAAAACTGGCCATTTTGGCTGAGCGGGCGAGCGGCGAGCGGCGGACAGCGAGCGAAGCGAGAGGCAGCACCGTCCCCTGCTATACGAACGCCCCATCCAGCCCCTGTGCCACCGGGGGTTCCAGGGTGCTGAGATGGCTGACGTTTTGTTCCGCCACGTCGTTCGCCGCGGCACACGCAAGAACTGCCCCAAAACTGGCCAAAACAGCCAAAAAAACGGGCCAAAACTGGCCATTTTTGGCTGAGCGGCGAAGCGGCGAAAGCGGCGGACAGCGAGCCGGGCGCGAGAGGCAGCACCGTCCCTGCTATATTTAACGCCCCATCCAGCCCTGTGCCACCCGGGGGTTCCAGGGTGCTGAGATGGTTGACGTTTGCTCCGCCACGTCGTTCGCCGCGGCACGCAAGAACTGCCCAAAACTGGCCAAAAAACAGCTCAAAAACGGGCCAAAACTGGCCATTTTTTTGGCTGAGCGGGCGAGCGGCGAGCGGGGCAGCGAAGCGAAGCGAGAGAGGCAGCACCGTCCCTGCTATATTTAACGCCCCATCCAGCCCCAGGCAACCGGGGGGTTCCAGGGTGCTGAGATGGTTGACGTTTTGCCCGCCACGTCGTTCGCCGCGGCACGCAAGAACTGCCCAAAAAACTGGCCAAAACAGCCCAAAACGGGCCAAAACTGGCCATTTTTTTTGAGCGGGCGAGGGCGAGCGGCGGACAGCGAAGGAAGCGAGAGGCAGCACCGTCCCTGTTATATTTAACGCCCCATCCAGCCTTGTGGCCACCCGGGGGGTTCCAGGGTGCTGAGATGGTTGACGTTTTGTTCGCCACGTCGCGGCCGGGCACGCAAGAACTGCCCAAAAACTGGCCAAAACAGCTCAAAAACGGGCCAAAACTGGCCATTTTTTGGCTGAGCGGGCGAAGCGGGCAGCGGGCGGACAGCGAAGGGCGAGAGGCAGCACCGGCCCCGTTATATGAACGCCCCATCCAGCTTGTACACCCGGGGGGGTTCCAGGGTGCTGAGATGGCTGACGCGCCACGTCGTTCGGCAACGCCACGCAAGAACTGCCCAAAAAATCCGGTTAAAACAGCTCAAAAACGGGCCAAAACTGGCCATTTTGCCGAGCGGGCGAAGCCGGCGGCAGCGAAGCGAAGCCAGAGGC
>UBIG03000025.1:0-118059 GCA_900464855.2 Musa schizocarpa
ATGGACCACATCCTAATGTGATCAAGCACGAGCAGTGGAGTGCGATCACTCATCAAGATGCAATATTGTACATCGGTATCTACATGCTGTGATGGTTCATCTTGCTTATTCGGTTTGTCATTTCAATAGATCTCCATGCGTGGATCATCGGTCTGACCTCATGGGTCCGCTATCCTTTGCATCCTACTATGCCTCCTCGTATAATTATAAATATAAATTACAAGTCGTGAGCCCAATAATAAATAGAAAAATAGAGGCTCGTGCCCCGATAATAACAATGATCACATCATACACATATATCACATCACACGGTCCCGCGATGCGTCTATCCCGATTATACATCACATGTATATGTTATTATATGGGACTACTACATAAATAATAATAATTGTTAAATATTTTAATTAACTAATATTTTACTGAAAATAGGGACATATAGGAAATTTTGGGAATTCACAAAGGTATTTTGGTCATTCGACTGAAAAGACAAAATTGAAATTTCTAAAATTCCCTTGGGCATTAGCGGGCTGTAGCCATAGTGGGCGGCGCTGCCTCCCGTGCAGCCTTCAGCGGTCACCCGCGCGTGGGTCTTACAGGCCTAATGCCAACAAGCGTCGACCCTTTACGGGCGCGTCGTCCCTTGGCGATGACGATCGCCCTAGCGGCGCCCATGGCGCTGCCGCGTCGTGGCGACCTTGAGCACCACTACCCCTCGGAAGCCATCACCGGTGGAGTATTTACATTCGAGGGTGCTTGACGCCAGCTCATGTAGATGACCACCCGCGGTCGACACCAACCATCGGCGTCGCTTGCATAGGTGGCCGCAGGTTGGCCGCTGATATGCAAATAACGGCCTTGGGCGCCATCGGTGATACTAAGGTAGCACTTGATTACTGTTTCCTTTTCCCGCTTTTGTGTCGCCGATTTTGACTTTCCAGCCTCTCTCTCTAAATCACAACGCACGTGATTTAAAATTCAATCTTAGCGTAAAACAGTTTGGCTCTGATACCACTTGTTGGAAAACCCGAGAGTGACATCATTTGTAGTGGAAGAACAAACAAACATCTAGATTTTCATGAAAAAAGGTTCGATGGTTGTGAAGATCTATGTGTGAAAAAAAAATCTGCAAATCTAAAACTACATATATAAGAAAGATAGTACCTAGGGAGATCATTATGTCTAAAAAATTTTTATAAATTTAGAGAGGTAGGATAGAAGGAGGTCAAGCGTCCTCCTCTCTGCTTGTAATCACACAGCCAGAGCAGTGCTCCTCTCTTAAAAGGAGAATAGAAGGTGGCTACCAAGAAGACCCCGGCCTATGGACGCTTTGGTTTCTACTATTTTATAGAGGCCCCTTATAAGCCCTGTGGATCTTGCCCTGTGGGTGTTGGATCTCCATCTAATTACCCAAACCTCTTGAATTAATGGGTCTACCCAATAATCTATGCTTATGGGGATTTGATCCTGGGATCAATAATACATGGGCTTGTGGATATCTAATAAGATAGGGCTTCGATTGGATCTCTGTCAGACACTCTGCTCTTAGTAATACCTACCAACATATGTGAGCCCTCTAGGCTAATAACCGGTTGAAGTCATACCTATCCAAAACTCCTTCTAACTTTCATTAGTTATTAACTTCATAATAATTCACTCGACTCGTGATTGTGAATGTACTGAGCCACTTTCGTGCTTGTCCTGAAGCGTGCGGAAGTCGATCCTTTGGACCTATTAGGTCTCATTTTCTCTCTGCAAGTCTCATCCATCTATTATCCCAAAAGATCATTATATACGGTGTGGTGCTCCGAGGCCCATGCGGTTTCTAATTGAGTCTGCAGCTCTGGTGGATTCTCCCGGAAGAACTCTTTCTCTCTCGTCTAAATAACCCTAATTAGGGGATAATGGCAAAGCTTGAAGAGCATGAGGATATTCCTCTCCATGATCTGAGAGTAGATGAGTCACTCTATTAACACTCAATAGCCCTGGTTATGTTATACCACTCCCGATATGGCCTGAATCGAAACTTTCCCGAATATATAAGTCGATGTCAAAAATTGAATACTTTCATGAGGACATCCTTGGTGTCTCTTAAGTCTAAGGAATAGAATACACCTCACGGGACTACGGAATTGCTAGCCGGACGTGAGGTATCAATAGCATCCATTCCGCCGTGGATCAATCGGTGAACTCATTTTCAATAAGCGCATATTATATCGCCAATGTCTCCACATAGTAGCTATAGAACCCGATCACCTCCACATCCATATGAATGGTGCTCCAGCACAATCACGTAGTTATCTCGATGTCCCTCTCGAGTAACCTATGATCGAATGTTAGGGTTTATGTTTAAGGTAAATGGGTCATTAACATGATCTCATCATGATCGATTCCCATTAAATAGATACAGACATCTGATATATATCTGAATATTATGAAAATGTCAATAATCATAAAAATATAGATTATTGAAGCGTGTTACAAGTGTCATCACTCATAAGGTATTCAACAATCTTCTCCTTTTTTATGATGATAATCAATTGATGATGGAGTTAACTTTAACTCCCCTATCTATATGTCATATTTGAGAAAAAAAATACTTAAATTCAACCCGAATTTAAGCCCAAACCAATAAGTTACATACATATTGAACTTATCACGATATGCTCAACAAGCATGATTTTTCATCCCAAATATGATACTTCATATTTTTCACAATAAAAAATGATGTCAAGGCATGACATCCATTTTCAAGTCCAATGTTGAATGATGATAGACAATCATCATTTCAACAAATGATACAAACTTTTAATTTTGAAATTTAGTAAGAATCAAATGATATCAAATAAAAATTCACAAATATAAGGCATGATATCAATTGACGATACATCATTCAATGATACAAAATCAAGACAAATTATCAAATCAAAGTAGAACCAAATAAGCATGATAATGATAATGATCATAGAAAAAATTAACATTTTAAAAATACATATGTTATTTTGTAATGCATACGATACATTCATACATTTGTGCAACATTACAATATGCTTCAATCATTTATGATGCATTTGATACAAAGCATATTTCAATGCTTTAATGATTTTTTAATGACAAACAAGCATTTTATGATATAAAGAATGGTAATAATTGTTTTTATGATACAAAACAAAGCATTTTACAAATTGCCATATTTTATTGATACAAATCATGCCATTAAGTCATCAATTTGTCATATTTTTCTCCCCTTTGTCATCAACAAAAAGGAAATGGGCCATTGATACCAAATATTATGATAGAACTTTTGTGAAGATGGAAAAAAGAGAAGGATAAATCCATCAAGAAGAATTCATTCAAGAATAATAAAAAAGCAATTCATTCATTCTATTGAAAATTCATGCCATAGAAAGAAGGAGAAAAAGTAGAAAAGATAGAGATCATTCAAAAAATTTTTTAAACTTTCCATAAAGAGCTCATGACATAAAAAAATTCATTCAAAAGTTGTTAATGTCCATATTTCCACCAAGTAAAATTCATGAGGTAGAAAAGAGATCATTTAAGCAGAAAAATTCATAAAAAACTCATGGTAAGAGTCATGAAAAGTCCATTCAAGAAGAATTGAGATATCAAGAAAATTTGTTGAATGATTCAAAATTCATATCATGATAAAGCAAAATATGAAATTTCCAAAAAAAAAATTTATAAAGTAAGAAATCAATTTAAATGAAAAATTTAGAAAAGCTCATAAAATAAAAATTGATTACAAGAGCATTAGACTATTAAAATTTATTTAGAGAAGTGAATCTTTTCATAAAATTCATTTTAGGAGATATGCATAAAAGAAGTTTCAAAGTGATGTCATGAAAGCAATTTGATTTATCAAGATTTTTATCAAACTTTAATTTTTCATCAAAATAAAAAAATATGAAAAGTCAATCATGAAAGCCATTCATTCATGCCAATGGAAATTGAGGGAGGATAAAATCGATAGAATCAAAATTTCACAAAGTCATTAAATGTGAATCATTCAAATGTATATGATACTAAAAAAATCATCAATTGATGAATCATCAATCAATCAGGCCAAGAGAATCAAGGAAGATGAAAAAAAAAATAAAAAAAAAAGATGGCACCAAGATAATATGAAATGGAAAAAAGATGATATCAAGATAGGTGAAGGATCAAAAAATAAGTTCATGAAAACCAAAAAAAAGATGATACAAAAAAAAAAAAATTTCAAAAAGCATAGACAAACTCATGTAATTAGGACAATTTAACATGCCTAATTCCTTCTAATGAAATCAAATTATTCTTCATTTAAAGGTTTTTGTGAAGATATCCACCAATTGGTGTTTTGTATCAATAAATTCTAGAGTAACATCATTGTTATTGACATGATCTCATATAAAATGATGCCTAATGTCAATATGTTTAGTTCTAGAGTGTTGAATGAGATTTTTTAGTTAAACATATAGCACTTGTGTTATCACATTTTATGAGAATATTCTTTAAATGAATTTCATAATCTTCTAATATATTTTTTCATCCAAACAACTTGTTAACAACATGCACTTCATGCTATGTATTTAGCCAATACCAAGATAGTGTAATCGAGTTTTGTTTTTGGAAGTCCAAGAAACAAGTGCATGTCCTAAAAAATTGATATGTTTCGGATTTTTTTTTCTATCTATTCTACATCCCAAAAAAATGGTGATCCACATAAGCTATTAAATCAAAGTTATCAGATTTTGGATATCATAATCCTAGGTTAGGAGTTCCTTTAAGATATCTAAGGATTCTTTTAACGACTTTAAGATGAGATAACTTAGGATTAGCTTTGAAATCTAGCATAAAAGTCCTACACCAAACATGATATCTGGGTCTAGTTGTGGTGAGGTAAAAGTAAACTACCTATCATTCCCCTATATGTTTTTTTTGATCAAAACTTTCTCCACTTTCGCCCATGTCTAACTTAGTGGAGGTACTCATAGAGTGTTGATGGCCTTTGAACCATCCATATTAAATCGTTTTAACAATTTTAATGTATATTTGGTTTGACTAAGAAAATATATCACTAAGTTGTTTAATTTGTAATCCCAAAAAAGAAGGTTAGTTCACCCATTAGACTCATTTCAAACTCTTGGCTCATACACTTGGCAAATGATTCACATAACAATTCATTTATAGAACCAAAGATAATATCATCAACATAAATTTGAATAACAAAAAATTATTTTAAAATTTTTAATAAACAATGTAGTATTGACCTTGCTTTTAGAGAAATTATTTTGAATAAGAAAAGAGTTAAGTTCTCATACCAAGCCCTTGGGCTTGTTTTAATCCATAAAGAGCCTTAGTCAATTTAAACACATGATTAGGAAAAAGAGAGTTTTCAAAACTGGTGGTTGTTCAACATACACTTTTTCAAAAATAAAACCATTTAAGAAAGCACTTTTAACATCCATTTGAAATAACTTAAAATTATAACTACTAGCATAGGCAAGGAGCATCCTTATGGCTTCTAATCTTTCCATAGAGAAGGTTTCTTCATAATCGATACCTTCTTCTTGGTTAAAACCTTTGGCCACTAATCTAGCCTTATTTCTAACCATGATACCAAGTTCATCTTGTTTATTTTTAAAGACCCATTTAGTACCAATAACTAAATGGTCACTAGGTCTAGAACAAGCTTCCACATCTCATTTTTTTCAAATTGGTTTAATTTCTCTTGCATTATGATGACCCAAGAATCATCTTTTCAAGGCCTCTGCCAATGCATTTAGGTTCAATTTGAGAAAGAAAAGCAATGTTAAAAAAAAATTTTAAAAAAAAGAATGAGTTTGAACTCTTTTTTTTGATGTGTCTCCTATAATTAGCTCCTTAGATGGGCATCTACATACTTTCATTCCTTAGGTAAGGAAATTTCAAAAGAAGATGCATCCAAGTTACTATTTTGGAGGAGAGGTTTCATTCAAATTTAAACCATTAAAAAAATCAAGATCATCATCAAAAATTTTTTTTCTTAAATTCAAAAAACTTCATTGAAAACAACATGAATAGATTCTTCTATAACCAAAGTTCTTTTTAAAAAACAAAAAGGCCTTAGAAATAGAAGAATAACCTAGAAAAATGCCTTTAATCTGATTTTGCATCAAACTTTCCTAAGGCATTTTTTTTCATTTAATATAAAACATTTATAATCAAAAAACTTTAAAAATATGAAATGTTTTGTTTTTTTTGTTATTCCATAATTCATAAGGAGTTTTGGAAAGAGATGGTCTTACTAGAACCTATTCATGACATAGCAAGTCATATTAATGGCTTTGGCCCAAAAGTATTTGGGTAAACTATGTTCATTCAACATGGTTCTTACCATTTTTATAAATTCCTATTTTTCTTTCTACTATCCCATTTTGTTAAGGATTCCTGAGTAGTAGAGAAATTATGGTTGTAACCATTAGATTCACAAAAAAAGTTTTAGAAATCATGATTTTGAAATTCACCACCATGATCACTCCAAATTGATGAAATCATAAAACCTTTTTCATTTTGAACAAGTTTGTAAAACTTTGAGAAACACTTAAAACAATCACTTTTGTGTGTCAAGAAATATGTCCAAGTGTATCTACTATAGTCATCTATGATTACAAAGGTTATTTATTTACTACCTCCTAGGCTTGTTGTACAGTCAATTGGTCCAAATAAGTCCATATGGATCAATGCAATAGTCTAGAGGTGCTTATTTGATTTTTTGATTTGAAATTATTTTTTATTTATTTTCCTAGTTGACAAGCATCATACTTTGTCTTTAACAAACTTAATATTAGGAATCCTCTTACTAGTTCTTCTAGATGTGATTTTAGAGATTAGTTTCATGCTTGCATGGCTTAATCTCCTAATCTCCTATGCCAAAGCCAAGCATCGCCATTCAAAACTAAAAGCACATTTCATTACTAAGTTCATCAATGTTAATATGTAGATATTATTTTATTTTAGAGCAATCATAGATGTGTTATTTTATGATTTTTTAATGACAAGTATTAGATTCAAATCTTATTATGTATCCTTTATCACACAATTGACTAATGTTCAAAAGATTATGCTTTAAGCCATCTACTAACAACATATCATCAATTAAAAGCTTGATTTATTACCTATGGATCCCTTGCCAATGATTTTACCCTTGTTGTTGTCTCCAAGGTGACATACCCTTTGTCTTGGCTAGTGAGCTTAGAGAATTGAGATGGATCTCCTCGGTCATGTGCCTTGAGCATCCACTATCAAGGTACCATCTCTTGCTCCTAGCTTGGAGGGTGAATGTGTCTACAAAAAAAGATGATTTTTAGGTACCCATTTGAACTTGGGTGCCTCAAAAATTGATCTACTTATTTTATCATTTTAGCATTGAATTATTTATAGTTCTTTTAGAACCCATATCAACTTATGTGGACTAAGTTTTTAAATAGATATTTATAAATAACATGTCCCAAGGTTTACAATAAAAGTTACACTTTGTGTGAGGTGATACATGCAATGTAGGTCCTTAAATGAAAGTGGTTGATTTTGGTGAGATCCACTCACAAATTTGATTCCACTTCTTTTTTATGAACTTGACCCTTATTAGCAAGGATCATATCCAAAGACTTACTACCAATCTTAAATTTATCTAAGGTTTCTTTGAGTAGTAAGTTCTTCTTTTCTCAAGTGCCTCTTAAGTATTCACACTTAGAGCATGGAGGCAAAGAAGGAGTGTTACATTTAAGATTTCAAATTTATTAACTAAGAGAGCATGTTCTTTTTTTTCAACAAATTAAACTTTTTTTAATAATTCTACACTCATCAAACAATTTATGAAAAGCATTTGAAAGCTCATCAAAAGTTAAATTTTTATTAAATAAATCACTTACCTTTTCTCTAAAGCCATTAAAAGTGAAGTTGGGACCTCCTTATTGGTTGGTTCTTCATCCAAAAGTTACTTGAATCATCCCATGTTGCCTTTAGAGCCTTCTTCTTTTTAGTTACTTTTTTTGGCTTGGGGGCATTCACTTTTGAAATGCCCTAGCTTTTTGCATTCATATAGTGAATCACTTGTTCTTTCTTAGGTTCAAGTTTATTTTAGAGTCATTTTAAATTTATTTCTTCTTATAAATTTTTTAAATTTTTGAGTCAATAGTGCAAGTTCATCATCATAGTCCCCTCATCACTTAAAGATTCTTTCAAGTGGTCTTGTGTTCTCAATCAGCATATCCTTCTTATTTTTGAAGGGAGTTCTCAAGCTCATCATGAGTATCATAAGTCATCTCAGAAGTCATTAATGACCCAATTAGTTCTTCGAGAGGAAAGTTCTTTAAGTCCTTGGCCTCTTGAATGACCATAACTTTAGGATCCCAACTCTTTGGAGAAGGGATCTTAAGAATTTTAGTTACAAGTTCGAAATTAGAAAATTTTTTTCAAATATTTTTAGTCCATCACGCATGACATCAGTGTAAAAGGGTGTACATGTCTCCAATGGACTCACTTGTTTCATTCCAAAAATAACTCATAAGAATGCACTAAAAAAGATTGATTTTTGGACTCTTTCACTCACGAAGGCATACGTATACCTCCTAGGTTTGTTATGTCAATTGGTCCAAATAAGTTCAAATGGATCAATCGGGTAATGGCTTCCATTTTTTGTTAAAACATATTGGCAACTAGTGTTATCACATATTTTATAGAATATTTTTCATGAATTTCTGTAGTCATCTAATGTGTTTTTCAACCATATAACTTATGCACAACATGGCCTCTTGCTATATATCTGGCTTCAATCGCAGATTGTATAATACCAAGAATTGCTTTAGCACTAAGAGACAAGTGTATGACCTAAGAATTTAATATTCTGTGATGCGTTTTTTCTATCTATTCTACATCCAACAAAATCAGCAGATACATAGTAGTTAATTCAAAGTTCTCAGATTTTTGGATACTATAATCCAAAATTTGAGTTCTTTTTTAAGCATCTAAAAAATCATTTTAATAGTTTTAAAGTGAGATAGCTTAGGTTAGATTGAAATCCAGTACAAGTCTAATACTAAAACATAATGTTTGGTCTGGTTACGATGAGGTTATAGTAAACTACCTATCCTATACACCTATTTTTTTTTTATCAAAGCTTTCTCCATTATTATCCATATCTAACTTAGTGAAATATGCTCATTGGAATATTGGATAGCTTTTGAACTATCAAATATTGAATCATTTTAAAAATCTAATGCATATTTAGTTTTGACTAAGAAATTTTTTTCATCACTTAGTTGTTTGATTTGTAAACCCAAGAAAACAGTTGGTTTACCCATTAAGCTCATTTTGAACTTTTGGTTCCTTCTTTTAACAAAAATTCACATAAAACTCTATTTGTGGAACAAAAAATAATATCATTAACATAAATTTGAATAACAAAAAAATTGTTTTAAATTTTTTAATAAATAAGCATAGTATTGACCTGTTTTTGAGAAATTATTTTTGATAATAAGAAACTAAGTCTCTCATACCAAGCTCTTGGGGCTTGTTTCAATCACATAGAGAGCTTAGATAACTTAAACACATGATTAGGAAAAAAGCATATTCTCAAATCCATGGTGGTTGTTGAATATAAACTTCTTCTGAAATAAAATTATTTAAAAAAAAATATTTTTTAACATCATTTGAAATAACTTAAAATTATTATAACAAGCATATGCAACCAGCATCCTTATGCTTTTTAATTTTGCCATTGAAGAAGGTTTCTTCATAATGATACATTCTTCTTAGTTGAAACCTTTAGCCATTAATCTAGTTTTGTTTTCTAACTACAATTCAAATTCATCTTGTTTGTTTGTCAAAAGACCATTTAGTACCAATCACTAATGCCTCACTAGGTCAGGGAATAAGTTTCCATACTTCATTTTCTCTCAAATTGATTCAACTCTTCTTCATTGTACAATAACCCATGAATCATCTTTCAGGGCCTCATCAATGCATTTTTGGTTCACCCCAGATAGAAAAGGCAGTGTTAGTACAAAAAAATTTTTAAAAGAAAGAGGAGTTGAACACTTTTTTGATGTGTTTCCTATGATTAGCTTTTTATAATGAGCATCTATATATTTCCATTTCTAGGTAAGACATTTTGGAAGAAAAGCATCCAAGTTATTAGTAGGGAGAGTTTCATTCAAATTTAAAGTGTCAAAATCAATATCATCATCAAATTATTTTTCAAATTTCTCCTCATTAAAAAATCAAGGAATAGATTCTTTTATAACCAAAAGTTCTTTTTTAAAATGAAAACTTCAAAAGTAGAAAAAATAACTAAGAAAATGCCTTCATCAAATTTTTGTATCAAAATTTTTCTAAGACATCTTTTATATTTAAAACAAAATATTTATAATCAAAAAAACTTTAAAAATATGAAACATTGGGTCTTTTGTTGTTTCACAATTCATAAAGTTTTTTAAAAGTAATGGTTTTACTAGAACCCTATTCATGACATACATTCGAATAGCAGTTCGACTAAAAAAAATATTTGGATAGGCTATATTCTTTTAACATGGTTCTGCCTATTTTTATAACTCTTATTTTTTTTTTTTAACTCCCATTTTTATTATGGGTTTTTTTGAGTAGAGAAATTGTATTTAATACTCATTTGATTTATAAAAAGTTTTGAAAAAATCATGATTTTCAAACTCACCATCATGATCACTATGAATAAAATGAAATTATAAAGTTTTTTTCATTTTGAAAAAGTTTATAAAATTTTTTAAAAATATTTAAAAAATCACTTTTTTGTGTCTTTAAGAAATATGTCCAGTATAATTATTATAATCATTAATAATTACAAAGGTACGTGTTGCTACCTCCCTAACTTTTTTGTATTAATTGGTCCAAATAAACCATATGAATCAACACAAATGGTTTAGAGTGTTTTATTTGATTCTTTGACGAAACTATCTTTTTTATTTGTTTTCCTAGGTTGTTATATATCAAATAATACTTTTTAATGACAAATGATGCCGTGTATTCTCTTACAAGTTCTTTCTAGATGAAATTTGAGATTAGTTTAAACACTAACATGACTAATCCTATAAAAGTCAAAGCATCATCGTTTAAAGCCAAAAATTACATTTCGTACAAAGATCGCCAATGTCAATAGTATATCGTTATTATTTTTTAAGGTAATCATAGATGTATTTTTGTGTGGTGTTTCATCAATGCAAGCATTAGATTAAAATCTTATGATATATCCTTTATCACACAATTGACTAATGCTCAAAAGATTATGCTTTTAAACCATCTATGAATAACACATCTTCAATGTCGAAGTTTGATTTATTACCTATGGTTTCCTTTGTCAATGATTTTATCTTTGTTTTTCTCCTAAAGATATACCTCTTTCATCTTGGTTAGTGAGTTTAGAGAATGAGTTGGATCTCACTGTTATGTGCCTTTGAGTATCCACCATCAAAGACTCATCTCTTTGCACTAGCTTGTGATTATAAACATATCTATAAATGAAGGAGTTTTTTTTAGGTACTCATTTGACTTTGCCTGCGTCAATTAATCTACATAACTTATCATTTTGTATTGAGTCTTTTAAGGTTCTTTTGAACCCAAATTAATATGTAGAATGCCTCTTAAACGATATTTTAGTATAATATTTCCAAATTGCAACAAAAAAGTTACATTTGAGCCGAGGAAAACATGTAAAGTTGGCCTTTAACTAAGATAATTTGGCTTTTGATGAATATTACTTACAAAGTTAATTTCATCGCGAATAAACATAACATTGTGATTAAGAATCATATTTAAAGATTTGCTTTTATTTTTAAATTTTCTAAGGTTTGATATAGTAGCAAATTTTTCTTTTTAAATATTTAATTCTTCACTTAGTGCAATGGCCAATATCTCATCATCATGCTCAATTTAATTTATCAAATTCACTAACAAGAGAGGTATGCTCCTTTTTTAACAATTTATACTTTTTTACTAACTAATTTGCATTCATCAAACAAATCATAAAAAGCATTACCAATTCAATAAAAAAAGAACAAATGAGCTTCGATTAAGTTACTTACCTTATTACCGCCGCACCATTAATGCATAGTTAGTTAACTTCTTTGTTGGTTGGCTGCCTTCTTGCCGGATAGTAACAATAATAGTCTAAGTGGTTTTTTTTAGTGCTTTCTTTTTCTTCAATTGCTTCTTCTTTCACTTGGGGACATTCATTTTTGAAGTGTCTGCCTTTTCATTGGTAGCAAATTATTTTATCCTTTTTTCATTTTTTATTTTTTTAGTATCATGTTTTAGTTTTATTTTTTTAAATTTTTTTTAAATTTTCTTGTTAGAAGTGCCCAGTCATCATCGACAACATCATCATCATCATCGTGATGAGTTTTCTCTCAGAGTGGTCTTTTTTAAGTTCTAAACAAATCCTTTTTTGTTCTTTGGAAGGTTGTTTTAAGTTCTTCGTATACGTTGCACGCCATTTCCGAGGTCATCAAAGACTTGATAAATTCTTTCTCGAAAAGTTATTAAAAATCCAGCTTCTTAAATTGTTACTTTGGGATCTCAACTCTTTGGAAGAGATCTTAATATCTTGTTAATAAGTTCAAAAGTGGAAAAAAAATTTTGTCAAGTACTTTTAGACTATTGATGACATCGTAGAATCTAAAGGCACATGTCTCCTAATGGTTTTTTTGGTTTCATGTAAAAAAATTCATAGCTATGAACCAAAAAAATTAATTTTTTTGACTCTTAACCCTATTTGTGCCTTCATACGTGATTTTCAAGTGTACCAAATGTTATATGTCATTTTATAAATAAACCCGACATTGAATTCATTTTATCTAGCAACAAACAAAGATGAGAATTTTGGCATTTAAAGAAAAGTCTTTCTTCTTCAAATCATTTCATTCATTCATTAATTAAGATTTTGAAAATCATTTTAATAGTATTCCATAACTTGAAAATATATGAAAATCAAGAAAATCCATTTTAGTTTTCATCATACGTATAATCCATCCCGTGAACATAGAGGCATGTGATAGAATGACCCTCTTGGACACATCGGCAAAAAGTCAATTTCTTAGGTTTTAAACCAACTGGAGAGTAAATCTGCTCCCATATCAATTATTAGAATCAAGATAGCATTAAGAGGGGGGTGAATTATGAGTACCAAGTAAAAGACGTTGCAATTTGGAAATCTTTCAAGTTTAGATAAAACGAAATAACGAAATCAGAATAGGAGAAGAAGATATCGGCTGGCAAAAGTTATTGAAAGATGAAACAAATATGTGGTCTCAATTTTAAGTTAAGGGCCTAAGAAGGAAAGAACACACCGAGGAATTTAACGGAGGTTCTAAATATTGGACGATAAACCCCGCTTCCCAGAGGTTCTTCCTATTCCGCATCGCCAAGAAGTGTGGGGTTCCAGGTTATTGAACCATTCCTTTAATGGGCAAAAAGAAACCACCTTTTATAGATTTGTGGTTATAACAGGTTTAGATCGGGTAGAGTGTTTTTTAAAGGAGTAACTTAAAGGGATGAAAGTAAAAGCTAAGTTAGAATCTTAGTTTTAAGTCTTGAAAAGTCTTATTCTTGCTAAGTGTTCACCTCATTCTTCTTGTGAAATCTTGTAAGAGTGTGAACCACTTGTAAAGGGTTGTAAGAGGGTATTTGATCCTTCCCCTTCAAAGGATTTGGTAGTGGAAGAAGGGAGCCTCATGAGGAGAAGGCTTTGAAGTGGATGTAGGTCACTTTGACCTGAACCACTATACATCGTTTTGCGTCTTGATTGTGTGAGTGTTTAAATTTCTGTTTTATCTCTTTACTTTGCTGCAAGCCTTTACTTTTACTTACTCCACTATTTTTTTCATCTTCATCTTATTACATGCTTTAAAGTTAAAACGCAATCTTTCCGGGTTCAAAGCAAACGTTGCTTTTCATCGTATGAAGTTTCCAAAGCTTGTTTTAAATCGTTAAAAAATCTATCGTTTTATCCGCTGCACTAATTCACCCCCCCCCCCCCCCCTCTTAGTGTGCCGCCGATCCCTAACAATTGGTATCGAGCCATGTTCTTTCTCTTTCGGATTTACACCCGTGAGAAATGGCTCTAAATGGTTTTCAAGAGCTTTTAGGTTTTTTTGTCCATCGTTTCTTTAATGGATGGGACTACACATATTGAAAAACTCGAATGAGAGTTTTCATGCTTTCAATGGATTTGGATTTGTGGAACATCATCGAAAATGGTTTTCAACCTTCCTCTAAACCGATGAACGAATGGTCGGTTTTGAGAGAAAAGGTCTTTTTTCTTTTTAAACGCAAAGGCTATGAATGCCTTATTTTGTGCTTTTGAACAAGAACGAGTTCAATCGGATTTCTATGTGCAAAACGGCTTTTGACATTTGGTGAACTCTTGAAATCATGCATGAGGGAACTAGTAGAGTTAAAGACTCAAAGTAAACCTCTTGTTGCATGATTTTGAGCTCTTCCAAATGACACCAAGCGAATCTATCGATGACATGTACACCGCTTCACGGATGTCGTCAATAGCTTGAAAAGTCTTGGTAAAAAAGTTTTTTGGATTTTGAACTCACTAACAAGATTTTAAGATCCCTTTCAAAATGGTGGGATCCTAAAATAATAAATTGATTCAAGAATCAAAGGATCTAAATAATTATTCTATTGATGAACTCATTGGGTCTTTAAAGACCTATGAAATGGAACATGATGAATATGATGAACATGATGAACACATGAACCACCTTCTAAAGAACAAGAAGGTTTTTGAACTCCGAACTATGAAATGCCACTTGAGTGATGACTCAAGTGATGAGGACAATGAAGAGGACTTTGAACCTTTAATGAATCTTAATAAGTTCATTAAACAAAAAATCTAAAATCAACAATGAACTTGAATGGAGGAAGAGACCAATGAAGAAGAAGAAGACTCAAAAGAAGAATCAAGGAAAGAAGAAGCAAACCACGCTTTAATGGGCCGAACAATGAGGTAAGTAACTTAACTTCCTTGAATTATTTTGAAATTACTTGATGATTTCCATGAATGCTTAACTTAGTTAGTAGGAATTTTTTTTATGCTTTTCTTGTGTTTTTTAGAAATTAAAAAAAAATTCGAAATTATACTATGCTTTTTTCTTTATAGTATTTTTTGAAAAGTAAAAAAATATGAATGACGATTGTAAGATTTGTGATAATGCTTAGGATTAAACCATGCTTGAGTATCTTGATGGTTTACATTGTCTCTAAACATGATGCTTGATGATTTTATATCATGCATGAGTTGTTGAAGTGATGTTGATCTAAAAACTTCTATCTTGGATTAATGGGTCTTAACTTTTTTTTTTTTATGATGAAATTTTTAAATGATACATATCTTCATGAAATCAATTATAAAGACCTAACCCATAAATTTTTTCAAATGAAAGAAATGTGATGTTTTTAATGTTGTGAGTATGTATTACATTTGGACTTGATGATTTTCATGATGAAAATTATTTTTCAGATTTATAAAATGATGCATGATTTTACCAAAAAAATTTGAGCATCGATCATCTTGTTATAACTAATGTAAGAAAGAATTAAAATGATTTTGATGATATTTTTTTTTTTTGAATATGATGCATGACATTTTCATATGAAAAAATTTGAACATTCTTATGAAAGATCAAATCACTTAAATTGAAACTCATAAAGATGAGAAAATGTATTATCATGATGTTTGATGCATATGATCTTGATGGATTTAATGACAAACTTATGTTTTGAATTTCTACAATGATGGGTTCCATATAAATGTTTGAACATACATTATGAAATCATCATTGAAATGAAAATACTAAAAGTTTGTTATCATGCTTAATGACTTTGTGATATCATATCTTGATGACAAACTCATGTTTTGGTCTTAAATTTGATACTCATCTTTTGAAATATGAGCACACTTGTTTGAAACAAAATGAAACACATTATCATGATAAGTTAAATCTCATGTCTTGAAACAATGTGTTGTTTTGACAATTTTTATAATGAAGTTTGTCTTCCGGTTTTGAATATTTTGATTTGGCATATAAAGGCAAAAGACATACTTATATGAAACATAAAGAAATTATATTTACTATCTTATCGAGATTAATGATTTCATGATATCTTAAGAATCTCATAAATTATAGAAGTGATTTTGATGAATTGATTATGATTTGATAATTTGAACTTTTTCTCTCATGTTTCAATACTACTTTGTATGCTTCATGACTTGTTGATTGAAATAATGATGTAGACTTTTGATGTATCACTTGTCATGATGGCTAGCATTTTGAATCTAAAAAATAATTACTTTTTTTTTATCATTTACTAAAGAGGAAAATAATTCAAGTTTATATCATTTGTGAATCTCACAAACTATGGTAATGATTTTGATGATTGAACTTGAATGAGCTTTGTCATAATCCAAGTCTTGATATTTTGATATTTGATACTTGGAATTCTTATACATGAATCTAGTTACTCTTTGTGCTATATTTTTTTCAAATGGATCATGAGCCTTGATGTCATATATTTCATGATCCTAGAAGTGATATGATTTCTTTGCCTTGTGTGGTAAATTGAATATTTGATTTTCTTTATGATAAATTTGAATCATGACTTGATCTATGAGATTGATATGCTTTTTATATATCATGATTCTTGGTTGTATGATATTTATCTTGAATTAAAAATTGATAAATATGAATTTTGATCTTGCTAAAAAAAAAAATTATGAATCATGAATGATATCTTTTGGTTGTGATCCTTGTTGAATTTATATATTGATATCCGTCATGACATGATTTCTTTGCATTGTTGTCTTATTTGCATCATGTAATGATTGAACAATTGATGTATATTTTTTATTGATGCAAACTTTTAATTGATATGAAAAATGGCTTGTATAATGATTGAAATTTTTAGCCATTTAGTCCCTTTTTTTTGACAAAGACAAAGGGGAGAAAAATTGCTACCTTGCAATTTCACAAGAAGAAGAAGGATTGCTATTTCAAAGGATGCAAATATTGCTATCTTGACTATATCAAAAAGAAGCAAAATGCAAAACTTCAAAAAATTTGAAATGTTACATGCCTTTATGTTTGTATGTTTAAATGAAAAGTTAGCATATATGTTTAAAGTGATCATACATAATTGCTAGCTCATTGCAAACAAAAGTTGATAGCTTGCAAAGGTGAAACTTAGTTACAAAAAAGAGAAGAATTGAAAGGAAGCTAACTTATGTAATATTTAAAGTATGTTAGCTTGCTTATCATTATTGATTGCTTGTTTATCATCTTTTATCTCATATCTTGATTTTTGACTCCCTTGAATTCATGACTTAATATGCTCAAAAAAAATTCATATTGTAAATTTGTTATTTTGTCATGATCAAAGCATTGGCTATTTGTACTCCAATTTTTTTGACAAAACAAAGGGGAGAAGAATTATTACTAGCTTATGTATTGCAAAAAAAAATTTTGCTAGCTAGAACATGCAAAGGAAGCAAAGAAAGTGCAACTTGCACATCTCAAGAAGCAAGTAAAAATTACCATCATTGCCCATCCTTTGAAACTTGCTATGATTGAATGGTATGATTGGATGTTGTAATGCAAAGCTATGCAAAAAATGTTGTATGATATGATTGATAGCTAGTATGTTGCATATATCTTTTAAACTAGCTATGATGCAACTTCTTTTTTTTGTTGATGACATAGGGGAGAAGTAGATTGATGACTTCATGCATTGATTGAATATTTTATATATTTGCATGATGGTTTGTTGTTTTCTCACTACATAAATGAATGTTGCTTGGATTTGGGATAATCCAAGTGTTCTATCAATGGCATATTGATAGGGGAGTTTGTGTTAAACTCCGGGAGTTTTGGTTAACTCCGTTAATCATCATTAGTTGTCATCATCAAAAAAGGGGGAGATTGTTGAATCTCTGGATTTTGATGATGAAACCAATTGAGTGTGATTTGTGGTCTAACTGCATTTTGTTTTTGAGTTACGCAGTCTACTATCGATCAGAGATTAGACAATTGACGCCGGAGGAATTGACGTTCTTGCCGAGGTGATCACGTCAGATATTGGATGTCGAAATGAGGTTCGGCCGACTATCGGAGAGGCTTCGCACGCCGGGCATCGGGCCAAGAAGTGCGGAATTGCGCCATGGATATCGAGGTTGAGGATGAGGTCAACCGCCGATTGGGCAACAAGCCGCCAGAGAGGGCGATGTCGGGGATCGGACGGTAAGCGCCGACCAATGATGTGCCGCAAATCAATGTCAATTCGCGTTGTAATAACTATCTAGATCAAAGTAGAGTGTTTGTTGTTTGTGTGCAGGAGTAACTAATAAAGGGATGAAGACGTAAAAGCAAAACCAAAGGGTCAAGTCAAGTGCGATGGATCATTGGGAGTTCGAGAGTTCGATGGAAGTCCCAAGATTTGTTGGGAGTGCCGCCGAACCGCCGAGAACCAGTAGGGAGCTTGCCAAGGGTTTTTTGGAAGTTCGCCGGGAGGTTTGTCGGAAGTTCGCGCGAGCTTGCCAAGAAAGATCGGAGCTTGCCAAAGAAGCTGGGAAACTCGCCAAAATCATCATGGAGTCCGAGAGCTTGCCGGGAGTCCCAGGATGGTTTCGAGGATCGCTTAAAGATCAAGGCAGGAAGCTCGACGGAAGAAGACTTGACTTACAAACTTTGTAATAGCTTAGGAATGTCTTTAATTTCATAGTTAGCACATCAATTTGGGTTAGGATTAGGGGTTAATCCTTTAACCCAAGTATGGGCCCATTGGGCCTTGTTCGAACCGGTTTGGGCCAAGTTTTTTGGCCCAAACCAAATGTAGATTTGTGCCGGGCGGTGGAGCCCAGCAGGCCAATGTGCCCAACAGAGCATGTGTGCATGCATGCATGCATGCATGATGCATGGGCGAAGATACATGCCAGCATGCTTTGCGCCGGGCGGTAGACCGATGCATCAGATGATATTCGTCGCATCTTTAGGCACCAGCCGAACGTTCATGGTTGAGGGTAGGGCATGGTAAGCCCGGCCAAGAAGATAATCGAAGCATGCATGCATGTTAGCATAGCCACGGTATGTATGCATGCATGTGCATCTCGGCTACCATAGCTTTGCATCAGAAGTAAGTATTGTTACCGCTTGAGTCTGGTAGCCAAGCAACCGTAGCTGATTCTGGTAGCGGTAGCACCGCTGGTGTGTTAGATCCGCCAGATCGACAAAGACACGAAAAAAAACTCAAAAAGATTCAAATTTTTTGGCTCCAAGTTTGGGCTCCAATTTTGAATCACTTTGAGGCTTATAAATACCCCTTCTTTCTCAAATTGAAAGAAGAACCCTTTTGAGAAGTTAGAATCTTAGTTTTAAGTCTTGAAAAGTCTTATTCTTGCTAAGTGTTCACCTCATTCTTCTTGTGAAATCTTGTAAGAGTGTGAACCACTTGTAAAGGGTTGTAAGAGGGGTATTTGATCCTTCCCCTTCAAAGGATTTGGTAGTGGAAGAAGGGAGCCTCATCGGAGAAGGCTTTGAAGTGGGAAGTGGATGTAGGTCACTTTGACCGAACCACTATACATTTTTAAAGTTGCAAATCTTGATTGTGTGAGTGTTTAAATTTCTATTTTATCTCTTTACTTTGCTGCAAGCCTTACTTTTACTTACTCCACTTCCTTTTCATCTTTTCCAGACGCATGCTTTTAAAGTTAAAATGCAATCTTTTTAGGGTTCAAACGTTAATCCATTCATAAAACGTTGCTTTCATCGCATGAAGTTTTCAAAGCTTGTTTTAAATCATTCGCCAAAGAGAAAAAAATCTATCGCTTTACTCAAAATCAATTTCGAGATAGTTGATTCTACGGCAATTTCATCTAACAAAAATAGGATTTAGCTAAAAATAGTTTGAGTGAATGCAATTGAGAGTAGGAGAAGAAAACCAAGTGATTTGCAGCTAAGAAAAAGATAAGATGCAAAATATTTAAAACTCACAACCCAGCACGCAACGATGTATAGTGGTTCTACGAAAAGACCCACGCCCACTTCCAAGCTCCCTCCGATGAGGTCCCAACTTCCACTATCAAATCTTTAAAGGAAGGACCAAATACCCTCTTACAAATTTTTTACAAGTGGTTCATTTCTCTTACAGATTTTTTTCACAAAGAAAGAGGGGAGGTGAACACTTTTGCTTATTAAAACAAGACTTTGCTATATAGTTTTGACTTAGTTTTCAACTTTCAAAAGGTACTTTCAACTGAGAAAAGAGGGATATTTATAGACTCAATTGACTTCAAAAAATGAAGCCAAAAAAGAGTCACATCCCCGGTTTATTTTGATACTACGGGTACCTCGACCGGTATCGGTAAGACCACCACCGCTTTAGTACATGGCGAGCCAATTCGAATGTAGTCCTCAAGCTCGTGGGTTCCATGGGTACCACGGCCACCAAAGTGGTACCATCATCAAGTGTGTAATAATTGCCGGGTACTACTATTGACCTAGGACGGTACCACACCGTCGCCAAAGTAAAGTCGGTGGTACCACCGCGCAACCTAGGGTGGTACCACCACTGGGTCCAGAAGGTACCGCTAGACTATTTTAGCAAGACCTGAATGTCGGGTTCCAACTTTGGGCCCAAATCAGCCTAAATAAGGCCCACTGGTCTCTACAGGGTTAAATAGATTATTACCAATCCTTACCCTAATTACATGCTAACTACGAAATTGAAATATAATTCTAAGCAAAGACAAACCGACTACGAAGTTTTCTTCCCATCTAGCCTCCTAACTTTCATGTAGATCTCCCAATACACCCTCTAGATTTCTTCCTACGGACTCCCAAGAGGCTCTTGGACCTATGGCAAGTTCGGATGAATCTTGGCAAGCTTCTGAACCTTTTCGATGATCTCTACCACCTGACAATCTTTTTTTTTTTTTTTAGTGAACTTTCGAACCTTCGTAGTTCCCCATTCTTTTCTCGCTTGGTTCCGAACACTTCCACAACCTTTAGACTTCCATGGAGTCCCCAACTCCCAAACAACTTGACTTCCCAGTAATTTGTTTTATGTCTTCAAGCCATCGTAGTTAATCCCCACACTTATTTAATTATATGGATTAGATCAATTAACCCATCAATTGACTTCATTATTAAAAAATCCCAGAAATTAACAATCTTTTTTCGATCCATGATATCTTTTAAAATCAGATTTCAAACGTGTTTCCAATCAACCTTAAGTTGATATTTTGTTTCATCTATTGAAGAATTTTAGCATCATATACATCTTTTGATGATTTTTTTTTAATTGATATCCTGGCCCTTTTAATAGCTTGGTAAATTTGATTCTATGTTTTGTATCCTCCTATCTATTGGCATGAATGAATGAATTTCATTATTTATTTTCTTTACACTTTCGTATCATTTGAAGTTTGATAATCATAACACTTGAACTATTCTTCCATACATAATTTTATGTCATAAACTTGTATGAAAAAGAAGAAGCTCTCAAAATTCCTATAGCTTAAACACTCTCTTCGATTTCATTCATGCTAATTTGATGAATTCTTAAGTCTTGTGCAAATTTCTACTGCCTTGAGCCTTTGTAACTTGATTGGTTATTTTTCAATTTAATGAATGAAATGCCAAGTTTGTCTTTTATAAAATTTTTTGATGATGATGTGTTCCACTTCATAAATTTTTTCATGGAAATGCCAAGTTGGTTTTTTATGAATTTTAAAGTATATAAAAACACCATCATGACTCCTATCATGAGTTTTGAGCTTGAATGATCTCTCTTTTTTCTTCCTCATGAATTTCTTTTGGAATGAATGTCATGAGCTCTTGATGATATTTTTATGAATTTTGGTTTCAATGATCTATCTTTTTCCACTTTATGATTTTATTTCTATAGCTTGAATTTTCATCAAAGTGCCTCTTGAACTTTTCATCTCAATCTTTTTGAATGAACATTCATAATTTCTCACCATGAGTTTTATGAATTTTTATGTTCAAATGATCTCTTTTCTACCTCACTAATTTCATTTGGTAAAAATGATTCTGTAATGTCATTTTTAATGACTTGAATGATTCAAGAATTATTATACATAATTAATTCTTTAATGCTGAATTATTATACATAATTATTATACATTCTTGTATGCTATTTCATGAGTCTTAGAAATTTTTATGAATGTTTTGCTTCAATACTTATCCTTCTACTTTTACGATTTTATGGCATGAATTTTTCAATAGAATGCCCATTTCCTTGATGGATTTATGGCATGAATTTTTTTTCAATAGAATGCCCATTTCTTTTTTATTGATGACAAAGGGAGAGAATAGGGATTTGCTTGAGCAAGAACACATGGGATATTCCTCTAATGATACCGAGAGCGAATGATCCTCTATTGACACTCAATAGCCCTCGTAAGGTTGGCTGCCACTCCCAATAACCAGTTGTACTAGATTTAAAACTTTCAAACCTATAAGTATGGTATCAAAGAGTGGAGTACTCATACAGGATATCCTTGGTGTCTCAAGTCTAAGGACCAGATACACTACTGGGACTAGGAAATCGTTGTCTGACAATAAGGCATCATCAACCATCCAGTATTCTGTGAGCGGATCAATTAGTGAACTCATTCTCCAATGAGCACCTGCAATGTATCCTTAGTGTGTCCCCACACGAGCAGCTATGATACCAATTGCCTCCATCATATGGATGGGTATATAACACACTAGTCTATCCGGTTATCTCGATGTCCTCTCGAAGTAACCTATGACCGGGATTATTTAGGGTTTATGTTTAAAGGTGAATCGGTCTCATTATCATGATCTCATCATGATCCGATTCCCATTGCATAGATCCAAGGACATCACAATATACATCCAGATAATGTGAGAAAATACCAATAATCATAAGCAAAGAGATTGATGTAGCGATGTTACAAGTGCCATCACTCACGTGATTGGCTTGTAGGGCACCTATAACTAGCAATCTCCCACTTGACCTAAAAGCCAATCACCTATGTGTTTGATCCCCATTAGACCTCTATGATGCTCAAAGACAATTTGAGTCAATGGCTTTGTTAGTGGATCTACAATGTTATCTTCGATGGAAACTCTTTCCACTACTACATCTCTTGGGCCATGATCTCTCTAATAAGTTGGAACCTCCTCAAAACACTTTTGATGAGACTGGGTTCCTTATTTGAGTAATCACCCCATAGTTATCATAATATAAAGGAATCAACTCCTTGCTTCGACATGACTCCCAAATCTATGATGAACTACTTCATCCAAACTCCCTCCTTTTTTACCTCTACTATAGTAATGTACTCCGCCTCTCTATGGTCGAGTCAAGAGTAGTATCTTGCTTGGAACTCTTCAAGCATACTTGCTCCTCCATTCGGGGTGAATACATATCCTGAATTAGACTTGCCATCATCAACATCGGACTAGAAGCTCGAGTCCATGTAGCCCTCAACCCCTAAAGGCTACTTTCTCCATATATAGTAAAAGATCCTTAGTCCTTCTCAAGTACTTAAGGATACACTTTACTGCTTTTCTAGTGCTCCAAGCCTGGATTCGCTTGATACCTACTCATGACACTTTCAGAGCATATGCTATATCAGGCCTAGTGGTACATAGCATAACATACATGATAGACCCTATCGCTTAAGGCATAGGGTATCCTATCCATGTGTGCCCTTTTTTTCAAGAGTCTTTGGGGATATACTCCTAGAAAGTGATAGCCTATGTCTCATTGGTATGAGACCTCTCTTAAAATTTTTCATGTCAAACCTTTTTTGACAATGGTGTCTATGTACTTGGATTGGGACAAGCCAAGCATCCTCTTGGATCTATCTCTATAGATCTGAATCCCCAATAAGTAGGATGCTTCCCCTAAGTCCTTCATGGAGAAGTGTCTAGATAGCCAAGCTTTTAGCATGGAGAGCATTCCTACATCATTCTCAATGATTAGGATGTCATCCACATACAACACCAAAAAAAGGTGATAGTGCTCCCACTTACCTTCCTATACACACAAGGCTCATCTTCATTCTTAATGAAGTCATAAGATTTGATCACCTCATCAAATCTTATGTTCCAACTTTTGGGAAGCTTGCTTTTAGTCCATAGATGGACCTAAGCAACCCGCACACCTTATTTGGACTATCCTTGGATATGAATCCCTTAGGTTGTATCATATATACCCTCCTCCCTCGAGGTTGCCATTGAGGAACATAATTTTCATGTCCATCTACCAGATCTCATAATCAAGGTGTGCTATAATAGCCAATAGAATTTGGATGGATTTTTTAGCATGGCTATGGGTGAGAAGGTTTCATCATAGTCAACACCTTGGCTTTTGATGAGAACCCTTAGCCACTAGCCTTGCTTTTATAGGTCTCTACCTTTCCATTTACTCGATCTTCTTCTTGAAGATCCACTTGTAGCCAATGGGTATGATACCCTGGGTGCATCAACTAGGTTCCAAACCTTGTTGGAGTACATGGAATCCATCTTTGAATTCATGGCTTCTTGCCACCACTTCCCAGAGTCTATACTCATAATAGGCTCCTCGTAGGTTTGAGGATCAATATCCTCAACATCCTCTCCTCTCGATATGTCCCACATACTCTTAGGAGGATGGGATACTCTACCAACCTACATAAAGTTGGAACTTGTGTGCTAGGTATTGAACAGATTCTAGTTATGGAATGGTGCTTGAGCTAGGTTCTCCAACCTCGCTCAACTCTATCATGCTCCCCATTGTCTCCACCAAGAATGTGTTCCTTCTCAAGGAACACTACTCTCTTAGCTACAAAGACCTTTTGGGGTGATAGAAATAATACCCATAAGTTTTCTTGGGGTATCCCATGAACTTGCACCATTCCATCCTGGATTCCAACTTATGGGGCTTGTGTGTCTTTAACATGGGTAGGGCAGCCCCAAATCTTAACAACCTTAAGATCAAGCTTCCCTTTCCATATCTCATATGGTGTAGACACTACCGACTTAGTTAGAACTCTATTTAGAAAGGTAAGTTATGGACTCTAGGGCATATCCCCAAAATGAGATGGGTAGGTCAACAAAACTCATCATGGACTGCACCATGTCTAACAATGTGTGATTTCTCCTTTTGAATACACCATTGAGCTAGGGTGTATAAGGAGGTGTCCATTGGGATAAAATCCCATGGTCCTTGAGGAACTGGGTGAACTTTATACTCAAGTACTCACCTCCTCGATCTGATCAAGAGTCTTGATACTCTTTTCCAGTTTGAACCTCTACTTCATTCTTATACTCCTTGAATTTCTTGAAGGCTTTGGACTTGTACTTCATCAAGTACACATGTCCGTACCTAGAGAAATCATTAGTGAAAATAATGAAGTAGGAATAACCACACTGATGGCTTTGAGTTGACATGGGACCACATACATCACTATGTATAAGTACCAACAACTCAAGTGGCTCTCTCTAGTTCCACTAAATGGAGAGTTGGTCATCTTTCCATAAAAGCAAGGTTCATAAGTTGCATATGACTCATAGTCAAATGGATCTAGGTATCCATCTATCAACAACTTTTGAATCCTTCCCTCATGGATATGACCTAGCCTACAATGCCATAGGTATGCATTATTCACCTCATCTTGTTTCCTCTTGGACTCACTTACATTCATGATGATATATGGAGTAGTTTCTAGCATAATCAAACCATTATGCAATGTTCTCTCGTGATGATCTTATCATCCTCAATAATTGAACAACTATTATTCTAAAAAAACTACTTTATAACCATTCAATGTCAAACATAAAATGGAAAATAATTTTTTTGATAATAGAGGGAACAAAATAATATGCATCTAATGCAATAGTAGCTCCACACAAGCAAATGTAGGGTGACCTCACTAATAGCAAATAGTAGCAACTCTTGCTTCATTGCCCATCTTGAGGTCCATCTTGCCTCTCATCAATCTCCTAGGTTTTGCTAGAACCTACAATGAATTATAGATATGATAAACACTACTATTGGTATCCAATACCTATGTGTTATCATATGAGTTCAACAAATAGAGACTAATCATGAATGCATATTTAAAGCTTCTCTAAGCTTTTATTTCACCTTTCTATAATAATATACTCTTTGTAGTTCCTCTTCCAATGCCCATCTTTTTCATAGTGGAAGCATTGGTTTTTTTGTCCTTTTTGGGTCTTCTTAGCAACCTTTGCTTTTTACCCGATCTACCCCTTGCCTTGCCCTTTGCCCTTCTCAAGGGACTTTTCTTTCTCTTCCTTTTTTTTTTGGTCTTACAAAACATAGAGAACTATGAAAAGGAATCTAGTAGGGATTGAAGCACAAGATCCACACACAGGTTATCCTCTAGGACCATTCCTAGACTGTGAGTTTCTCTATCCACTCAATCATCTTAAGGACATGGTTTTGAAACTAGTGTCCCCTCAGTCATCCTAGCATGGAAGAGACTCTTGATATCTCATATCGTTGAGTTCTTTCCTTATTCCTCAAACAATTTATGGAGATGTAGGAGTATGGATCTACCATCCATCTTTTTTTATGTTGTCTCTATAACTCGGGAGTCATGGAGCCCAACATGTAATATTGAGCAAGAGTGGAGTCATCTATGTATTTCACATGAATGAGTGATCTCATCCTCACTTGCCCTTTCCTTGGGCATAGGCATCACTATTTCAAGGACATATATGATTTTCTCCATCATGAGAACTATTCTCAAGTTATGGAGCCAATCCATATAGTTTTGGACCAATGAGGTGGTTGGCATCAAGTATGCCACATAGAGAGTCTAATAGTGATATTTTTAAAAAAAAAAAAAGATGTAGCAAAATAAATAAATAACATGCAGATTTTATAAAAATATAAATAATCAAGATATGGACTTCTATCTTGATGTACTCCCACTATTTTTTTTCTAGTGAGTCATGCGACACCCTCAAAGATGTGAAATGAAAGTCTCCAAGTAGACTTCTAGTGGGGATCGAGATCCAATCGGCATCTTAGTGTAAACCTCGAGGGACTCGACCAATCACACTAAGCCCAAAAAAGGTAGGCAACTCTTGCCAATCACAACTCCTTGTGATTCTCATCCTGTTCGGCCTCCGAACCACCATGGCCTCGAGGGACTCGACCAACCATGATGTTTGGTTAAGTCATCACCATCATTACAAGATGAGTCGATTCGATGATATACCCTCGAGGGACTCGACCAAGCATACCATGTCCTCAAGGTCACCGGTGACATCTCTATGTCATAGATAAGATAGTGAATCATGATATAGGTGAGTCTCGAGGGACTCGACCAACTCAACCTACACCGGGAATGGGTTCCTACCTATAACGATGGAAGGCCACGTGGGTCAATCTAATTGCCTCATGTTTACCAACTTAATATTATCGAAAGAGAGATTTTTTTGATTTGATCTTGATGTCTAATATAATATATATATGTCACATACATATTTATATATATATATATATATATATATATATATATATATATATATATATATATATAGTAGGTGTATAACCAATCACACATCACATGAGTAATCACACCAAGATGATCATGGACCACATCCTAATGTGATCAAGCCCCAAGCTAGTGGGCCCAATCACTCATCATCAAGATCTATGTGTGCATCGATGCATCTCCATGCCCTATGATCATCCATCTTGCTTCGTTGGTTCCATCGGCATCTCAACGCATCTCCATGCATCGGATCATCATCTCGACCTCGTGGGTCCCGCTTTATCGCTTCCATGCTCCCACTATGCCTCCTCATGTAATTACAATATAATTACAAGCATATAGGCCCAATAATAAATGAGAAAAATAGAGGCTCATAGGCCCCAATAATAATAATAAATCACATCATATACACACATCACATCACATGGTCCATGATCATCTATCCACATCATACATCACATGTATATATTATTATATAGGACTACTAGATAAATAATAATAGTTAATTAAAATTTTAATTAACTAATTTTTTTGAAAAAGGGATATATATAATTTTTTTTTTTTAAAAATCATTTTCAAAAAAAGGGTAAATTTTTTTGGTCATTCAAAAAAAAGGAAGGTGGCTACCAAAAAAAACCCAGCCTATGGACTTTTGGTTCCCTCCCTATTTATAGAGGCCCCCTATAAACCCTAATGGATCCTACCCTATATGGGTATTGGATCTCCATCCAATTACCCAAGCCTCTTAGATTAATGGGTCTCTACCAATAATCTAGCTCTTATTGGATCTCATCCATGGGATCCAATAATATAGGGGCTTATTGGATATCCAATAAGATAGGGGCTCTAATGGATATCTCATATCCAAACCTCTACTCGTCGTAACACCTACCATATGTGTGTGACCCTCTAGGCCCAATATCGAAGTTGGCCATGAGTCATACCTGTCGTAAACTTTTTGACTTAGTGAATTATTATCTCTATAATAATTCACTTGACTCATCGATCATGGACGTACTAGGCCACTATGCCCATAAAGTCCCCAAATGATATAGGGGAATCCAATCCTTTGGACCTATTTATCCTTAGTTACCATGTACCTATAGTCCCTCATCCATCTAATATCCCAAAGACCATATATCGGGCATGGTATTATTAAGCCCATATGGTTTCCAATCGAAGTCTCGCTCTAATGGATTCTCCTGAGAAGAACTTTTTTCTCTCAATCCAAATGACCCTAGCTAGAGGATTTGCCTGAAAGCAAGAACACATGGGATATTCCTCTCATGATACCAAGAGTGGATGATCCTCTATTGACACTCAATTAGCCCTCGTAAGGTTGGTTACCATTCCCAATAACCGCCATACTAGATTTGAAACTTTCCAAACCTATAAGTTTGGTATCAAAGAATGGAGTACTCATACAAGGACATCCTTGGTGTCTCAAGTCTAAGGACCAGATACACTACTGGGACTATGGAATCATTGTTTAATGTGAGGTATCAATAACCATCCAGCATTCCATAAGTGGATCAATCAGTGAACTCATTCTTCAATGAGCACCTGCATAGTAGCCCTAGTGTACCCACACGAGTAGCTATGAGACCAGTTTCTTCTATCATATGGATGGGTATACAGCACACCAGTCTGTCCGGTTATCTTGATGTCCCTCTCGAGTAACCTATGACTAGGATTATTTAGGATCTATGTTTAAAGGTGAATCATTCTCATTATCATGATCTCATCACGATCCGATTCCCATTACACAGATCCATGAACATCACAATATACATCTAGATAATGTGAGAAAATATCAATAATCATAAGCAAAGAGATTGGGACTATAGATATATGGTAATCGAGGACACATAACTTATGGATTGGGGACCTTCAAGATCATCTGAGACTATGCATGTAGTGGGTTTGTAGGTTCATAAAGGCTGAGTCGGTGAATTATGTATACACCACTATATCAAAGAGTTTCCAGTCATAAGGAGTTTCACGTGAGCGCATCACCACTAGCTTGGTATCAGTCGTAGGTCACACATTGTGTGATGTTAAGCAATGAGTAGAGGTGTGCTGACATGCAGATATTCAAGTCCTCCAGTTTGGATCTTTTGTGATAAGATCCACTGATAATGGACGAGATCCACTGGATATTGATAGCATATCTGCCAATCGATGGGGAGATCCAACTGGGATGATTGCTGAGATTCACTAGATGATCGGATACGACCCAATCGATGCAGATCAAATTGATAACGTATGAGATCCACGTGAATAGGACCCAATAATGATAAGCTTCATGCACCTCTATAACAGGATACATCTTGCTCATAGGTCGAGCTATCGGGCAGGGGCCTCATTCTTTTCTCGCCTCCTTCTCCTCTTTCGCTCCTGCAGCCTCGCGGGTGCACGGGAGAGAGATCCATGGTAATCTAAGAGACCACTGGCACCACGGTGTATTATCACAGAGAAGTACACTGCTATCATCCTCTTCATTGAATCCAAAAAAATCTCAAGAACATAATGACTTCCCCTAGGTAACACTTCTATCAAAGATAATGCTTATTTTCATATTTCAGGACTTTTTCATGCATCACCATCGCCACATTGACTAAGTACTTAACCATGCAGAAATCTGGTCTTATTTTTATTTTTCAACACATGAGATTGTTAGACTCTAGCCGGAGAACTTAATTATCGGGGACTTTAGCTAGAGAGTCCTAATTAGTTTCATTGATAAATACATTCATGTATCCCATCTAGCCAACCATTATTAAAAAAGGTAGCAGGTCGGCTAGGTTAGAATTAAAGAAGTTTTGAGAAAAAAAAGTCTTATTAGAAGTAAGAGTCCTATTTAGAGGAAGAGGTTCTATTAGAATAGGAGTCCTACTGTGAGGAGTCCTAATTAGAAGTAGGAGTTAGTTAGAAGTACAAGCCTTTGAGTAGGGAGTCCATTAGAGTTGAGGTTTAGAAGTCCTATGCAAATAGCCATGTATTCACCCTTTTATCATGAATAGATCATCTTTTCATGTGCCTTTGAGTAGCAACTTGAGAAGGAACTCCTATAGAGTTCCAAGTGAGGTCGATCCCTCTAAAGAGATCAACCAAGTTAGGAATCCATAAGGGTTCTAATACTTGGTGCTAGAGTAGCATTCTGGCATCTCGCCGCCCCTTCCGTCACCATCCACCAACCCTCCACAATCGCCAAGGCAATTCCATAATTGCTTAAAAAGATCATCGCGAATTATCACATTCTGCCACCGCTAGGATCATCCTTTTCGATTCCCGCATGAATTGCAATAGATTCTGGTAATTCACCTTACTGCTACTGCAATTTAGTTGTCCTGTCCAAAAAAATCTAAAAAATTGTCTTTATATTGCTGCATAAACTTTTATCATAAAGTTTTCATCTCTACAATGAAAGGTGCATCAGAATTCCAACCCATAGCACTATCTTTGATCTTCGCATCGATTTTTTTCTATCCAAATCTATATGAAATTTTTTTATGACAGCTTTAACGCTTCCAATAGTGCAGTTTTCCCCTTTGGTTTTGTTGAAAATTCTTAATATAAACTATCATTTTATGTCTAAATCAAGTCAGATTTCTAGACGTGAAAATCTACCGCAAAGATTCCTCCGCGGATCCTCACCTTGCCAAACCTCTGTTGGCTTCTTTCTGCCAAAATTTTTAATAGTATTACCTCTCTACCAAGATTCCTTGAGTTTTACTTGAATTCCTATGAAAATTCTCGGAAAAATTACATCTTTTTCTTACTGAAATTTTTTGATAAAAACGAAGCTGCACCTTTGTCCTTTTTTCTTCTCCTGTAACCTACCAAAACCCTAGCTACCTCATTCCACCAACCAAGACATCTTTAGGCATCTCTAGCCTTAAGATAGCCATCATAACCTATTTCATAATTCTACGTTATCAAAAAACCCATCCAAAACAAAAGAATCATACCCAAATCCTTCTATCACCAATCCATCGGTTCTAACCTTCCACCACCCCATGCCATTAACCCATCAACAAAAAAAAAGACAAGGACATCTTTGATCTCAAGATTATGCTATGGCCCCTCAAGGCCAATCAAGAAAGATTCGGCCAAACCCTACCATCCAAGAGTACCAAAACCGTGTTCGTTCCAAAATCTGTCCACTTTTCGTGATCGATCATCAATCATAGGAAACATTCATCGCACTACGATGGTAATTTTTTCACCGAATATAAGAAGAACGCTCAACCAAGATGCTCGAGGACAGAACCTTTCCTAGCTCACGATATAAACCTCCTTCTACCATCCTATACGCCAAAAAAAATCGATGAGAAGAACCACGGAATCAATGAAAGGTCTGCAGACGCGAATGTCGTGGAACCAATGATCATCATCAAAATGTATTTGTTGAAGGAGAAATAAAATCATTATATGAAGAACGATCGACATGTATGCCCTTACATGAACCCCAAGAATAATGAAACTCGAGGACTTGCTAAACAACCGACCATTCTTATCGGTTAATCGAGCACTAATAATTTTATGAACAGTGTTGTTGCCATATTTTACCTATTAAGAATCAGAAGGTGTTTGATGTTAAGGTCACCACGTATCAATTTTTAGCGTGATCAGGTGCCCGGAGTGAAACTATCGCCATAAGACCAAGAGATACTGTATATTTCTTCCTCCTCCTCTTGATGATTAAGAGGCCATGCTTGGCATTGAATGGCTGACAATATTAGGTGATGTTTCTTGAAATTCTTGAAATTAATTATAAAATTATAGTATGGGGAAATGTGATACTACGGGAAACGTGGGTGATGTAACCACAATTTTAAAGAAAATTTTACACGCAGTTACGCAGTAGCTTTTTAGGACCCTGAGTTAAGTAATCTAAGGAGAGCCAACTAAGTTTAAAGATCCAAACCCATTTCCCCTTTGCTGAATTTTTAGATAGAGCTTGACGAATCGCCAAGAATTCTACGCCCTCTAACCGCTAGCATGATCATCGATACCAATTCTTCCTGCAAACATCCAGGCAAATACTTGGCTACATCAGCATCCATTCTAAAAGAATGAAATATAAAGGATTATAAAAGTGATGTTCGAATAGGAGTTATTCTGGCCAAGTTGCATCCCCTACTCTTTCACCAAGGCTCCTTTGTATTTAAAAGATATTAATTAAATGGTGATCTAACGCGCATTGATTAATGAGTTTCCTCAATGGCATGATCACACAAGTACCTTTGTTCCAGTAGTAGATAAATTATTTTGATGAATTAGAGCACAAGTTCATAAAGTCAATCTTCGACCGTGTATCAAATACGAGTGTGTAAAGAAGACATAATCGAAAAACTTTTCTAATGCATAACCATTACTATGAATTTCCTGTAATGCCCTTTCGTCTCACCCGTCCTCCATTTATATCTTGCTATCGATATTTCAGTTATCTTCATAAGTTTAGCCGGTTTTCTTCGACGAGCCTTTATTTACAGCCCTTCTAGAAAGTCATTAAAGACTTAATACTTATTTATAATTTTGTGAGAACATGCTCTTTTTGTCAAAAAATCATGCGCAACTTTTCTTCAACAAAAGGTGAAATATCTTGGGTATATCAGCATCGAGAAGGTGGTAGTAGACCTCTAAAATTTGAAGCAATGCAGAATTGGCCGAATTTCGAGGAACATAAAATCTCTACGCAGCCTTTCTCTGTTTAACTGCTACCACCAGGTTTGAAAACTACGAAAAGCTCAACTCCTTACTTTCCTTGTTGGAAAAGATGCTTTCCACTAACGACAGCAACCACCACCTTCTATGAACTTAAAGTCGCAATGATGATAACCGTGATGAAGGCTACTCCAACTTCTGAAAAGACTTTTATCGGGCCGATGTCTTCCGGAGTTTGAATTAGTGTTGTACTAATGCAAGATGGTTGCCTATCGCTTATATTTTTTAGTAAGGCATTATCTCCTTCCCATCTCAAGATAACTACAACGCATATGAGATGCCGTGGATTGTGCATGTAGTGGCCAAATGGAGACGATTGATCAGCAATGTTTTCAAACAAGATTAATTCATAAGAGCTAAAAATATTTCTTGAGTAAAAGATATCTTCCCTATAGTAAAAATGGATAACAAAGCTTGGATATGATAATGAAAAAGGGAAAGAGAATATTATTATGCATGCTGCCAAATTTATCAAGCTGAATTTTTATCATTTCACTTCCAACCAACCATTTTGAGGATAATAGGGGGGAATGGCAAGATGACCGAGACCAGCATCTATGAACCTTTTACCTCTATCTATGGACCCTACTAGATTTTAGAGCCGACTCTTATAGTACGATACGATCGACTTCTACCTCGCCAGTTTCTAATCCATCCCGGGCCTATACGGTCATGTTTCAAGCCCATGTTGGGACAAAATGAGATAGTCTGTTATCTACCAAATATACCACTAAGGAGAGCTCGCCAAACAAACCGAAAGTGCCAGCTATTGATCAACCGCTCATGACTGGCCCAGCCAATGACCCATCATGGAGGTGCTAATATATGGGCTAATTTTACCAACAAAAAAGATGCCACTGGAGAGAACTATAATAACTCGACCAAATTTTAAATTATGAAACGCCACCTTGAGGACAAGGTTATTTGAAGAGATTTAGTCTATTAGGACTCTTGCTAGAGAGTTTCAATCACACCTAGTTAAAGAGTCCTAACTGCTGAGACTCTAAACAGAGAGTTCTAATGGTTTTTGTTAAAAATATCAAGACCTATATGTAATATAAATCCATTCTAAAAGATCACCATCCTATTATGAAATTAAAGAGGTGAAGAAGGCAAAAAACAAAATTAAGATTAGGTTCACTTGCAGAAAAAGTCCTATTAAAAAACAACTCAGAGTCAAACTATGCAAGAAGAAAAGAGTCCTATTGAATCCTCAGAGTCTTAATGAAGAAGTCAAAGCTCTTTAGCGGGTAGAAGTAGGAGTCTGACCAGGAGTCCTATTAATGTTAGGAATCACCAAGAAAACCACCAAGATGGGGTGAATTAGTGTCACCCTTAATGGAAGAACGACAGATTTTGGCAACTAATTACCAAGTTCAAACTTCCTACCAATGATGAATGCCTTATTGGATCTCATCCTGAAAAGATTAATGCTTTTAACTTTAGGGCATATGTAATAAAATGAAGATCAGTTGAGTAACAAAGAACCATATGAAAATGTTTCTAAACATAATGAAAGTAAGTTCGCTTGAAAGTAATGACAATCAGAACTTTATAAATGGTTCTGAAGAGGAATCCTAATGAAGCTACATCCACTTTCAGAGAAAAGTAACCGAACCGATGACAAGGTAGCCAACTTCGCCCAGTAAATCCCTTTGAGGGGAAAAAAGGACCAAATATCCCCCTTACAACCCTTTACAAGAAGTTCACACTCCTTATAAATTTTTCAAAGAGAAAGAAGACTCTTAACACCCCTCATTGAAAATTAGACTCTAAACTTAGAGGAAGATTTGACACTTTTCCTCAAATTTAACTTCCAAAAGGTTTTCTTTTAGTTAAGAAAAGAGGGGGGTATTTATAGGATTCAAATTTGAAGCCCAAAATTGAAGTGCTTTTTTTGAGATTTGAAGTTGGGACTGTGCCAACGCCCATCCAGCTTATTCCACCATTGGTGCCCTCGGTACTGGGTGGTGTGTACCGCCAGCCTAGGGTGTTTCCATATCGCTTCAGATTCAGCCATCGGCGTAGGTACTATTTCCACCCGGCGGTGCACGCCTGGTTTATTTTCAACTGAAAAGTTTGGTAAAACTCCACTAAAACGAATCCAAATGAATTAGCCCAATTTTGCTTTTATAGATTAACACATGATCCTAAACCAAATTATATACTAAATATAAATTTAAAGACATTTTCTAAGTTATTATAAAGTCCATAAGACAAGACTTTTTTCGGTGAACTTCCAAATGGTCTTCCCAGCTAACCCTCAAACCATTCTCATGGCTTCCCGCAAGTTCTTTAACTCATGATGATCTTGGTGAGTTCCATTGAGCTTCTTTGGCAAACTTTGATCTTTTCTTGGCAAGTCTCAAGAACTTCGGGCAAACCTTCCAAAAACCCTTTGACAAGCTCCTCACTCATTCTCCTGGCCTGCCCAGAACATCTCAACGAATCTCGAACTTCCGTGAACTCCATCAACTCCCTAACGATTCCATCACACTTGTCTTTCGGCATTTGTTTGTTTTTACGCCTTTCATCGTTATCGTAGTTAATCCACACACACAAACAAAAAAACTCTACTGATCTAGATATTATTACAACATGAATTGACATTTAGTGTCGGCATGTCATTGTCATGGCCGAATTCTTTCGCAAATCATCCCTTCTTTGCTTATTTGCCCAGCCGGCACGTTGACCTCCATAGCGATATCCCATTCTGGTAATAACGCTCTTCTTGGTTTGATGCCCAACGTATGAAGTTTTACCAGGTATCAAACCTCCGCCGACATCCAATATTCGACGGATCACCATAACATCAATTTCCTCGATCAACTGTCAATCCTAATTGATAGTAGATTCCGCGTAACTCAAAATATAGTTAACCACAAATCACAATCAATTAGTTTCATCATCAAAATGAGATTCAAGTAATCTTTCTTTTTTTGATGACAACAACTGATGATCGAAAGTTAACTTGTCCCCTCGGAGTTAATAAACTCCCCTATCAATATGCTATTGATAGAAAACACTTGGATTATATCAAATCCAAGCAACATTCATCATAATATGAGAAATTATCAAACCATCACACAATATATAAAATATTCAATATAATGCATGAAGTCATCAATCTATTTCTCCCCTAATGTCATCAACAAAAATGAGAAGTAGCATCATAGCTAGTTTAAAAAAAATATGCAAATTTTACAATTATACTAGCTATTAATCACATCATGATAGGCAAGATAGCACTTGTCGTGATGATAGCAAGTTTTTCATGTTCCTTTGAGAAGTGCAAAAGAAAATTATATTCAAAGATGTGCATTTTTTCTTGACTTCTTTCAGAATATGCATATAATTTTGTAATTTCTTTCTTTTCTCTTTTAAGAAGAGCGCTTTGGTAAGTTTTGCTTTCTTTTACATGCTAGGACTTTTGCATTCATTTGTAATATACAATCTAGCAAAAGCCTTCTCCCCTTTATCAATGTCAAAAGAAAGAGAGGATTAATACTACAAATAATCTTTGTATGAGATTCAATAATAATTTATAAAACAAAGATGCTATTTTGTTGAAAAAGTGAAGTTGAGCAAGATTTTTGCCCTCTTGAGAAGGCAACATTTTGCTCCTCAATGTTTAAGCTAGCAAATTTTTTCTTTTGATGCACAAGCTAGCAATTTAATTTCCTTTATCATTATCAAAAAAGAAGGAGAAACCAATGATCAATTATAGAATTTGCATCAATCAATATATCAATCATCATCATGATGCATACAAGATGGTATTGAAACATAAGAAATCATGTCATGAAGGGATATCAATATGTAAATTTAACAAGAATCAAAACCAAAAAGATATCATTCATGATTCATAACTTTTCATTTACTTAAAGATCAAGATCATGATTTTTTAAAACAAATTCTAAACATATAGTTAAGAGAAATCAAAATCATGATTCCACAAATATTTTCTTTAGCATCAAGTTCCAATTCATGATAAAGGATATACAAACCTAGAATCATGATGCATAAGAACATAGCATTCTCATAGATCAAGTCATGATTCAATGATTCTTCATCATAAAAGCAAATTTCATTTATCAAAAAAAAAAAAATATTCAATCTACCACAAGGCAAAGAAATCATGTCACTTCTAGAATCATGACATCAAAGGCTCATGATTTATTTGAAAATATATAGCACAAAAGAGCAACTTGATTATTGTATAAGCAATTTTATTGCATCATGATTTATAAAATTTTTACAACATGAATCATAGGAGGTAAAAATAGCAATAATATCAATCATGATTCATTAGATAGCAAATAGCAAAGAGAACAATTTGTTTCATGCATCTTGATTCACCCAAGTCAAGTTATGATTCTAAGAGATTAAGAGATGAATCAAGAATCTTTAACAAGTCTTATTCAAATTCATAAAAAAAAGATATCAAGAAGAGTAACATTTTTTTACATCGATATTCAAACCATGACAAGTGATATATCAAATGTTTGAATTAATATTTCAATCATCAAGTCATGTGTATTGAAACGTAGGAGAAAAATCAAATTATTCATGTAATGTTTCAATCATCAAAGTACATTTCTCAAGTTGAGTATTGAAAAGTTGAGAAAATAATTTATGATTCATTTATGAATAGATAGTAAAACAACTTGATTCATGCATAATTGTTTTTATCAAGATTATATTTTAAAAGAAATTCCAAGTATATAGATGTCAAGATATCAAAACTTGGATTGTGATAAACTCATTCAAGTTTGAATCATCAAAATCATTAACATAGTTTATGAGATGCATAAAATGACATGGATTTTGAATTATTTTCCTCTTTAGTAAATGATAAAAGAAGCAATCATAGAGGAAAGTATTTTTATTCTCAAATATATCTCAAGTCAAGAATTCAAAGTCATGATTTATAAAACCTTATTCACTTCATGAAGATCATTCTTGAGGAGATTCATAAATGACATAGATATACTTGAACACAACTTATCATCAAAACCATTTTCATAGATCAAGAGATTCACATAAATGAGTTCATTAATCTTTGATTAGATTGAAAATTTAACACTTCATCAAAAATCTCATTCATAATTCAAGTGATTCACAAAATATCATAATGAATTCATCACTTGTCTTTTATGAAAAAAAAAAAAACTTTAGAGATAGGAAAGTTGGTCAAGAAAACATATATTTCTTTTAGTGATTTGTATTGATTTCTTATGAATATGCCTTTGTCTTTTTTTATGTCGAATAAGAAACAAGCATGAACGTTTAAGACATAAAGACTAAAACTTGGGTCATGAATTTCAAAAGATATCTCAAAGTTATCAACATCACATTAAAAGGATATTTCAAAAAGATATATCGATAAGTGATTCATTTGTATCATTTCATTTGAATTCATGATTCATTTAGTAGGTTCTCCTCCTTAGTAAATAAAGAAGATATATAGAGAACAAAATGAATTTTGGGAGATAGAACATAATTGAAGCATTCATTTTTTTACAATGTATCTTATGTCATAAATATGAATCAAGAATTTATCAAATCTGAAATCATCCTCAAAATTACATTCAATAAATTTATATGACAAGCATAGATTTATTGAAAAAATTGATAAGATAGAGGATTGTATTTCATTTTATAAATTTCTATTTATATAATTTACTTCTTATAAGCATGCCTTTTGCCTTAAAAAAAATAAAATGTCAACATTCAAGATGGAAAAGGCAAATTCATCATTATGATCATTAAGTGAAATTCCATTTAGCATGTGGCATTTTCCAAAAAGATCCGATTCAAAAAATTCACATGGATTCATCAAAACCAAAAACTTTAGAGGTAGAAAATTTTCCAAGACCATGCATTTTTTTTATGATTTACTTCAAATAAGTAAGTATGTCTTTCTTTTTAAATAAAAAACTAGTATCATATTCAAAAGAGTGAAAGACAAATTTTTGTAAAATAAATCATTGCATGCATTATAAATAATTTTATATAAAATATGAAACAAATTACATCAAAGCCAAAAAATACATTATAGCATATCAAATTCTAAAGTCAAGCATAATGAAAACATTTTCATTAAGACACTTCAAGAATAACATACATAGATATGTATCATGTTTTCAAATTGAAAATTGATACGGAAAGCATATATGCATGGAATTGTATTATCATGATATTACATTTTTAATTTTTTTTTTTTTTTAAGTTATTCATTTCATATAGGTGAGCTCAAGTTTTAAAAAGATGAGTACCATGTTTAACACTAAAAAACTTAAGTTTTGTCATCAAAACTATCAAATCCAAACATATTCACTATAAAACATCATGATAGTGTGTTTCTTTTTAAGTTGATTGATCTTGTTTAAGCATGTTCACATTTTTCACACAAAGGCCAAGCATCATATAAATTTGAGAAATAATTTTCATCATGACATAAGACATGCACCTTTGTTTAAAATAAAAAACAATATCATGAATTCATCATGATCATATACTTTTTTTTTTTTTATGTGTTTCACATTTGTTTCATATAGGTATACATCATCTAAAAATTTCATCAAAAAAAAATGTTTAAGAGCCATTAATCCAAGATAGAGATTTTCAAATCATAAGCATGATACTTATAAAAAATTATCATCAAAAACATTTTCAAAAGAATAACATATAGTTGATGTACAATCATTATTACAAATCATCAATCATCATTTATAATGTTGCATACACCATTCAAAAAATTTTACTTTTCAAAAAAGTACTAGAAAGAAAAGCATGATATAATTATTTTTAAAATTTTTTTTTTAATTTCAAAACACTAAAAAAAAGCATGAAAAAATTCTACTAACTAAGTTAAGCATTCATGGAAAGCATCATGTAATTTCAAAATAATTCAAAGGGAGTTAAGTTACTTACCTTGTAGTCGAAACCCGTTAAAGCCCAATTCATCATTTCGTTATTTGATTCTTCTTTTGTGCTTCTTCTTCATCTTTGGCTTCTTCCCTCCATTCAAGTTCATTGTTCATTTTAGATTTTTATTTAATGAACTTATTAAGATTCATTAAAAGTTCAATGTCCTCTTCATTGTCCTCACTTGAGTCATCACTCAAGTGGCATTTTATAGTCCGGAGTTCCAAAACCTTCTTGTTCTTTGGAAGGTGGTTCAAATGTTCATCATATTCAAAATATTCCAAGAAACTCATTTCATATGTCATTAAGGATCCAATGAGTTTTTCAATAGAATAATCATTTAAATCTTTAGTTTCTTGTATTTCATTATTTTGGGATCCCACCTTTTGGAAGGATCTTAAGATCTTGTTAGTGAGTTCAAAATTTGAAAAGTATTTACCAAGACTTTTCAGACTATTGATGACATCCGTGAAACAGGTGTACATATCGTCGATAGTTTTGCTTGGTGTCATTGGAAGAGCTCAAAAATTATGCAATAAGAGATTTACTTTTGAGTTTTTGACTCTACTAGTTCCCTCATTGCATGATTTCAAGTGTTCACCAAATTTCAAAAAGCCATTTCGCATATAGAAATCGGAATTGAACTCATTTTTATCTAAAGCACAAAATAAGGCATTCATAACTTTGTATTTAAAAAAAAAGATTTTTCTCCAGTCCGACCATTTATTCTCTTGGTTTAGAGGAAAAGTTGAAAATGGTTTTCAATAACATTTCAAATTTAAATCCAGAGAAATAAAAGAAAACTCTCATTCGAGTTTTCTAATGGGGTGTAGTCCTATCCGTTAAAGAACGATGGATTAAAAAAAAAAAAAACCCTCTTGAAAGCCATGAAGAGTCATTTCTTATGGGTGTAAATCTGAATGAGAAATAACATGGCTTTGATACCAATTGTTAGGGATCGAGCAAGACTAAGAGGGGGGGGGTGAATTAGTGAAGCGGAAAGAACGATAAATTTAATGATTTAAAAATAAGTTTGGAAACTTCATGCGATTAAATCAACGTTTTTGTTTGAAACCGATTTGATTGCATTTAACTTTAAAAGCATCGTAAGAAGATGAAGAGAAAAGTGAGTAAAGCAACGATAAAGGTGAAGAAGATGATTTGCAAAAGTAAGTTGTGAGAATATAAAATAATTCATTTTATAGTGGTTCGGTCATGCGACCCACGCCCCTCCCGATTCCTCTTCACTTAAGGCCCTTGACTTTTTCCACTAGTTATCTTCCTTCAATGAATGAGGATGAACTCCCTATAGCACCTCTCCTTTTGACGGATTTAGGAGATAACCCTCTAAGCACTCTTACCCCTCTCTTGGACTAGAACACTTTTAAAACTTAGAGGAAAGATTTTTCACACTTTCAAGAGAGTTTTCCTTTCTTTTATTCAGTTCTAGACCCCCCTTCTAAACCTGAAAAGTGGTGTATTTATAGGCCTCAAGAGGATTTAAATTTGGAGCCCAAATTTGGTAGCCCAACTTTTGAAGTGCCTCGATTTTCGACAGGTCAAGCAAGATCGGGCGGTGCCACCACCTAAGCTGGTGCACGTGGGTGTAAGCGATGCCTTTGCCAGTTCTGGGATAGTTCAACCACCCGAGGATTCAGCCATTCTAGTACCACCGCCAAAGTCTATTCCAAAACACCAGTTTAGCCCAAAACTGGTTTCCCAAACTGCCCAAATGAAGGCCCAATTGCTTAAAATTTGGTTTATAGGATTAACATCTAATCCTAAACCAAATTATATGCTAACTATAAATTTTAAAGAAATTTTCTAAGCTATTATAAAGTCCATAAAGACAAGACTTCTTATTTTGGTGAACTTCAAGACGGTCTTGGATTAACCCTAGGAAACCATTCGCAGGACTCCCAAACAAGCTCCGGGACTTCCGATGATCTTGGCGAGTTCCATCAAGCTTCTTTAGCAAGCTCCGATCTTTCTTGGCAAGCTCCGTGAACTTCCAATGAACCTTCAAAAAAACCCTTGACGCAAGCTCCCTACCGTTCTCGACCGGTTGGGTAACACTCCCAACAAATCTTTGGACTTCCATCTCGAACTCCCAACGATCCATCACACTTGTCTTAAGCACTTTGTTTCACTTTCGTATCTTCATCGTTATCGTAGTTAATCTACACACAAAAAAAAAACTCTACTTTGATCCCCAGATAATTATTACAATCTGTGAATTGACATTTTAGTTGCCCAACACGTCATTGGTCGGCTTTGTCCTAATTCTTTGGCATCATCCTCTCTTGCTTTGTTGCCCAATCGGCGGGATTGACCTCCGCAACCCTGGTATCCATGGCACAACTCCCGCTCTTCTTGGCCCAATGCGTGATGTCCAAAGCCTTCTGATTGTCGACCAAACCTCATTCGACATCCAATATCCCTAACATGATCACTCGCCGCGTCAATTCCTCCACGTCAATTGTCTAATTCGACGATAGTAGACTGCGTAACTCAAAATACGGTTAGATCACCACAAATCACAATCAATTAGTTTCATTATCAAAATCCGAGATTCAACGATTAGATATCCATAAAGATAGGGGGCTCTAGTAGATATCTTCATTCTACTTTCTGTCAAATTACTTACCATATGTAGGAACCCTCTATACCTAATATCAATTCGGTCATGTGTCATACCTATCAAAAACCTTCTGACTTGGTGAATTATTATCTCTAATAATTCTCTCAACTCATCGTTTGGGCGTACTAGACCACTACGCTATAGTCCCTAAAGCATGAATTCAATCCTTTGGACCTATCGTCTCGGTTACCATGTACCTATAGTCCCCTCATCCATCTAATATTCTAGAGACCATATATCGAAAGCATGGTGTTGTTAGGCCCATTTCCATTTCCAGAGTCTAGCTTCTCTAATTAATTCTCCCGAAAGAACTCTCTTTCTCTCAATCCAATGACCTAACTGGATTTGTTTGAGTAAGAACATGTGGGATATTTCTCTTATGATGTGAGAGTGGATGATCCTTTATTAATACTTAGTACCCCATTGAAGGTTGGTCGCCACTCCCAATAACACCGTTTCTAGATCTAGAACTTCCAAACCTATAAGTTCAATATCAAAAAGAGGAAATACTCAAATAGAAATCCTGGTGTGTCTTAAGTCCAAGGACCAGATACACTACTGGGATTCAGGAGATACGTTGTCGATGTGGATATCAATAACCATCGACATTCCATGGCGGATCAAAGTTGAACTTCATTCTCCAGCCGAGCTCTTATCTCAGATATTCTTAGTGTCCCCCATACAGTAGCTATGAGACTAGCCACCACCATCATATGGATGGGTATATAGCACACTAGTCTATCCGGTTATCTCAATCTCTTCGAGTAACCTATAATCGGGATTATTTAGGTGCGTATTTAAAGGTGAATCGTTCTCATTATCGTGATCTCATCATAATCCAATTCTCATTGCAAATTCAAGAGACATCATGAACATACATCAAGATAATGTGAGAAAAATGCCAATAACCATAAGCAAAGAGATTGATGTGTGTGTTATAGGTGCCATCACTCACATGATTAGCTTGTAAGGCACCTATAACTAGTAATCTCCACTTGAAACAAAGCCAATCACCTATGTGTCTAATCCTCATCAAACCTCTATGACGCTCAAAGATACTCTAAGTCAATGGCTTTGTTAGTGGATGCGTAATGTTATCTTCGGATGGAACTCTTTCCACTACTACCATCTCTTCGGCCATGATCTCTCTTATAAGTCAAAACCTCCTTGAAACACTTCCCATGAGACCATAGTTTCCTTATTTGAGTAATTTTTAGTCTTAGTTATGTAATATAAAAAGAATCAACTCTTCATTGCTTGGCATGACTCTCAAATGTTGATGAACTACTTCATCCGCACTCTCCCTTACTACCTCTACTTTGTAGTAATGTACACGCCTCTATGGTCGCGCCAATAATAGTATCTCTAGTCATACCTTTGTGCCTTGCAAGCCAATCATATGAGTGATGACACTTGTGATGTATGTTTTTTTTTTTTTGCGTATTATTAGTGTTTTATCACTTTATCTTGCGTATGTTGCATATATTGTGATGTCCTTGGATCGTGTAATGGAAATGGGATCGTGATGAGATCCACGATAATGAGACCAATTCACCTTTTAAACATAGATCCTAAATTATCTGGTCATAGGTTACTCAAGAAGAACATCGAGATAACTGGATAGACTAGTGTTTATATACCGTCCACTGATGGAGGTGGTGGTCTTTATAGCTACTCTTGTGGGGACACTAAGAAAAGAACAAAGGTAGGTGCTCATTGGGGGAATGACTTCTTCGATTGATCCTGCTTTAATGTTGGATGGTTATTGATACCTCACATGACAGGCGATTTGCAGTCCAAATGGTGTATCTAAGTGCCTAGACTTGAGACACCAAGGATATCTATGAGTACTCCACTTTTGATAATGTATTTATAGGTTTGGAAAATTTCAAATCTAGTATGGCCGTTTATTAAGATGGTAGCCAACCTTATGATGAGGGTCATGGAGTGTCAATAAGGATCATCCGCTTTTATATCATGAGAGAATATCCCATGTATTCTTGTTCGAACAAAATCCTTTGCTAAGGTTATTCGTATTGAGGAGAAAGATTCCTGGAGAATTCGACTATAGATATATGGCTGGAGGAGGATGGTCCAAAGGATTGGATTCCCATATCATTCAGAGGGTTGTGGTGTAGTGGCTCTAGTACGATTTGATGAGGTTTTGGGTGGTGTATAGAATTAATAATACACCACAAGTCGAATAACTTTTGATAAGTATGACTCACCACATTTCGATATTGGGCCTAGGGTCACACACATATGGGTAGGTGTTGCAACGATTAGAGGTTGGGATATGAGATATCCGCTTGAGCCCCCATCTTATTAGATATCCATTAAACTCCAAATTATTGGATCCTAAGATGAGATCCAATTGCTTATAAGAAGATTATTAGGTAGAGACCTCACTAATCCAAGAGGTTTGGGTAATTGGATGGACATCCAATACCCAATAGGGCAAGATCCGTTAGGGTTTCACAGAGGCCTCTATAAATAAGGGGAACCAAAGCTCTAGGTCGGGAGTTCTTTTTCAGAAACCACCTCCTATTCTCCTCTCCCAGAGAGCATCGTGTAGTTCCCTGCCATGTGAATACCATTAGAGAGGAGGATGCTTGACTCTCCTTCATCCTTCCTATAGATCTATGAGATTTGGGACATCCATCTCCCAGGTATTTTCTTTTTATACACGCAGTTTTGGTTGATTTGTTTAGACATACCCATCTTTCGGGCAATATGACTGGAACCTTTCTATGGAAATTTGGGATGTTTTTATTTTTGTTCTTCTGCGCATGAGATGTCGCTCCCTAGAAGGATTTCCCTAACAAGGGTATCAAAGCCAGTTGTTGGGCAGAAGATCGGATCTTAAACCGCATGTGTTGTGTTTTTAGATCTACTTTTGACATAAAAATCAGGGTTAAAAGGTGAGGAAGGGCAGCAACTATTACTACCCTTGTTGCACTCACACGGTGAAGTGCCGCTTGCGTACCTTGCTTTGCCAATAGGTAGTGGACGGTGCGGTCAAGGGAAATGAGTTTCTAGCGGTGGTCGTCAAGCTACCAATTTAGTAGTCCCCGGGGTGGTTCTGTCTACAGTGACGGGCATCGGAACACCGGGCACCCACTTTGGGCACCTTGCCCAGTAGAAGAGCCCGTGTGGGTGTGGCAGTCGATATGGCGACCTTGCGTTAAAGGGCGACCGCACCGAGGCATGAGCCCATAGGGCCCCTGATTTTAGAAAAGTATAATGTTAATTAAATAATTTAATTAATTATTATTTTTATCTAGTAGTCCCATAAAACAACATTTACATATGATGTATGATGGAGAAAATGATCATAGAATAATGTGATGTGTGTACATGGATTATTATTATTCAGCATCACAGGCCTCTACTTTTCTGGCTTATTATTGGGCCTACACGGTTTTGTAATTATGTTGTAATTACATGAGGAGGCACAAACGAAAGCGGAGACCCATGAGGTCGAGACGTCAATCCATGAATGAAGATGCATCGAGATACCTAAACAAATCAATCAAGCGAGAATGGCGCATCACAAGGCGAAAAAAAGAGATGTGCTAAGCACAAATAGATCTTGATGTGAGTGATTCGCCCATTTTTGCGCTTGGCTTGATCACATTAAGATGTGATCTATGATCATCGGTGTGATTGCTCATGTGATGTGTGATTGGTTTATACCTACTAGATATATATATATATATATATATATATATATATATATATATTTTTTTTTTTTACTTTAGATATATATATATTAAATATGTATGTGTGGCACATTATGTTAGAGATCAAATCAAAATCCTCTCTATTAATAATATTAAGTCCGGTAAACATGAGGCAATTAGATTGACCCCACGTAGCCTTCCATTATTAGGTAGGAACCGATTCCCGGTATAAGTTGAATTGGTTGAGTCCCTAAAGACTTCACCTATATCATGTTTCGCTATCTTATCTATGGCATGATATCACCAGGTGACTGAGGACCTTGGTATGCTTGATTCAGGTCCCACCGAGTATATCGCGAATTAGACTCATCCCGCCGCGCGATGTTGATGACTTCAACGAATATCATGGTTTGACCGGACCCCGAGCCATGGTGGTTTGGAGGCAGGCAGGATGGAATTACAAGGGTTATGATTGGCGAGTTGCCTACCCTTCTGGAGCTTAACGTGATTGGTCAGAGTCTCTCACCGAGGGATTGGACCCAGGCCAGCGATTCGATCCCAGCTAAAGACCCACGAGGGATGTCTCTAATTCCTACCGAGAGGGTATTTGTTATGTCGTGAAAAAATTATTGAATATGTTAGATAGAAGTCCTTATCATGATTATTTAATTACATGAGGATTTACATATTATTTTTATTTACACTCTTTAGTGAGAAAAAATGTGGCTTTCTCAAATCCTTTGGCATACTTGTGCCAACTTGCCCTCAACTTGTCCAAATTATATGATTGGCTTCCTGACGAAATCATTCTTGGAGGTGAAAAATGGCATAATCATGTCTGATGATCCCTACGAGTCAAGAAGGGCAGCGGATGGTGCTGGTTATATGAAATATATGGATGATTCCACTATTACTCGGTATTTATATGTTGGCTTTCTATGACCTCTTGGGGATTCTGAGAATAGCATGAAAATATGGATGCTAATTTCAGCCTCTTATATCTCCACAAACTATTTGAGGAAACAGGAAAGAACTCAAATGTAAAGAGATATCTCAAAAAATTGTTTTTTTCCATACTAGGATGATTGAGGGGACACGATTGAACCATGTCCTTAAGATGATTGGTGGATGAAACTCATAAGTCTAGGAATGATCTAGAAGGGATAACTTGTATTGTAATCTTGTTCTTGATCCCTACCATATTCCTTTTCTGATTCATAATAATTTTAAATATGAACAAACTTGGTGACCTACGAGCTCCTCAATATGTTGATGTGAATCTGATTTTGATTATGAAGTCATTGGTAGAAATATTTGTTCTAATCTACTTTTGTTAGAATAAGTGTACCTAAGGAAACCAACTTCGATGAGTGGAAAACATAAAGTGATTCGAGGAAGTCCAAGTCCATCGGGGGGTTCAAGAGTTTTTGAGGAAGTAGAGATTTTTCGGAGTGTTGCGGAACCATCAAGATCGAGGGACTTGTCGAAGTTTTCGAGAATCCATCTCAAGATAAAACCGAAAGGTTGGCGAACTTGGGAATATGTTGGGAGTTAACCCGAAGGCTTCGTTGGCTTCAGCCGAACATGTTGAGGAGACCAGCGGTGGCAATCCGAGGAAGCATAGGAAGCTTGTAGGCTTCAAGAATACCCGTAAAAGCTCATCGGAAGTTGACTTGAAAAGGGTGTGGGATCAAAATCCGTTGAGTTATGTTCTAGTTGTTAGTTTTACATAAATAAACAACAAGGATTTAAGGAAAAATCTTTTGCCAAAATTGACAGACCAGCAAGACCCACTCGAAACCAAGTTGAAATAAGCAGAGGGCCCGATGCGGCTTTTGCATCAACGATATAGAGACAACATGTTTCCTTGACTGAAGGCGATATACTACATGATGGAACAGCTTATCTGTTGATGCTTACCATACTGTCGACAGCACCGCCATTAGAACCCGCGGCCGATTGAGGCCGCTTTGGTAAAATGTTCATGACCCAGGGTGACCTTTTCCCGCGCACTGGGGAACAAATAACCACCCGCTTTGCTGGGGACATTACTTTTTTGCGCCACTTTTACATTATAGGGCAGTACATCTATCGTCCGATCAAATAGTGACCACGGTGATCAACACCGGCCAGATGACGATACACCATATGACCACCGAAGGCGTGGGACTCCAAATTGATTTGAATTTGGACCAATTTTGTATCCGCTTAGGGATCTATAAATACCCCCCCCCTTTCTGGTGAAGGTAGCAACCCGAGCAAAAGTTGCTTAGTCTTGAGCTTTGAAGTCTCTTGAAAAGTGTTATTTCTTTTAAGTATTTCACCTTCTTCTTCTTCTTGAGATCTTGTACAAGTGTGAACTTCTTGTAAGGGTTATAAAAGAATTATTTGATTTGTAAGTTGCTAGTGGAAGATCCGGAGCTTACCTCATGCATGCATAAAATCCTTCAAAGAGTGGATGAAGGTCGTTTGGCCACTACTTTATATCATTGGTGTCCTTAAATGTGCGTGGTTTACTGCCCAAGATCATTTCATTGCTTGTTAGGTTGTTATTTTAGATTCGCAATTTATTTCCATTTACAAATCAAGTACTTTCAAGTTCTCTTTTGCCGTCCAAATCTTCCCTCTGCTTTATGTTTTTTTACCAAATGGTTGGTTTCAAAATACGTTTGTTTTCCTCACACTAATTCACCCCCCCCTCTCTTGGTACCTTTTAGGTCACCTTTGATTAGTGTCGAACAGGTTTGCTCCTCTAGTTTAAAACCCAAGAGATGGCTACTGGGGGTATGCAAGAAGGTCTCTCCGCAAATCAAATCCGCCTATATTTAATAGATTGGGGTGCGACAATTATTGAAGACTTGTAAGATTTTCTTATTTTCCATGGACTTCAAACTTTGGAACATTGTTGAAAAATGGCTTTTAAAATCTTCTCTTAGGTAGGTAGATGGAATGAGTGGAGGGGAAGATTTTACTCTCGATAAAAGCTATGAATGCCTTATTTTGTGCACTTGATAAGAATGAGTTTAATGGGATTTCTATTTGTGAATGGCATTTGATATTTGGACTCTTGGAAATCCTCACTCAGAAGGCACTAGGGTAGTGAAAGGTCAAAATCAACATTCTTGTGCATTCCTATGAACTTTTGGATAAAACCAAATGAGTCCATTGGAACACACGCAGCTTCTGAGGATGTCATCAATGGACTTAAAAGCTCTCTTAGTAAAAGGTTTTTCTAATTTTGAATTAGTAGCTAAAATTTTTAATCCCCTTCAAAGGGTTGGGGATCCAAAGTCCTGCCATTCAAGGGCCAAAGGATCTTAAAGTATTTCGGCCAAGAACTTATTGGATCTCTAATGACCTCTGAGATGGCGTGCCTTGCTCATGAAGAGCTTGAGCCCCTTCAAAAGCAGGAAGGATGTGGCATAGGAACACAAGAAGACCACTTGAAAGGAACATCCAGTGATGAGGGACGATGAACAATGACATTTACACTTCTAAAGAAAGTTTAAGAAATTTATAAGAAAGAACAAGTTTAAAAATGACACAAAAAGTAAATTTGACACAAAGGACCAGAGTCATTTGCCTTTCCCAGATACAAAAGCGGGACACTTAAAGATGAATGCCCTCAAGCCAAAGAAGAAATGATTCAAAGAAGAAAAAAAAGTCTGCAGAAGGCCATGTGGGATGATTCAGAGTGACTCGGGGTTGAAGCCTAAGCAACAAAGGGGAAAGCATGGAAAACTTAACTAATGGCATTTGGAAGAGGTTAGTAGGTTACTTAATGAAGAATTATCTTTAAAATGAACTTTCTATGGCTTTTCATGATTATTTGATGAATGTAGAACTATTAGTAGAAGTTCAATTTGCTTAAAGAAAGAGCACTTTTTATTACAAAGTAAATTCAATAGTCTTCAAAAAAACCTTCTCTACCCTCATGCTCTAGATTGTGAAGACTTGATGCAACCAAGAGGGAGAACTTGCTACTCAAAGAGACCTAAACAAGTTTAGGTGGTAGTAAAGGGCTTAGACATGATTCTTGCTAACAAAGGTCATATGGAAATAGAAATGTTGCTCGAATTTGTGAGAGGTTCTCACCCAAAAATCCACCACCCTTTTTAAAGGAGCCTACCATTGGATGTATCACCTCATTTGAAAAATGTAATTTTTGTGAAAAAATGGGACATGTTTCCTACAAATGTCCATTCAAGAAAATTAATCCACAAAAATTGATATGGGTTCTAAAGGAACCATAAATAATTCAATGATAAATTACAAAGTAAATGAATCAATTTGTAAAGGCACCCAAAATCAAATGGTACCTAAAACCATCCTTTTTGTAGACAAACTCACAGAAGCTAGGAGCAAAAATAGTATCTTGATAGTGGATGCTCAAGGGCACATGATTAGGAGATCCATCTCATTTCTCATGCTCTCTAACAAAGAAAAGAAGGATATGTCACCTTGAGAAGACAACAGGAAGGTAAAATCATTGTGAGGAACCATAGGTAATAAATCAGTTTTTTTCAATTAATGATGTATTTACTAGTTGATGGTTTTAAAACATAATCTTTTTTAAGTATTAGTCAACTGTATGATAAAGGTTATGTTGTTAGATTTAAATCTAATGTTTGCATTATTATTGAAAAAACCCAACAACAATATATCCATGATTGCTTTAAAACAAAACAATGTCTACACACCATAAATATTGATAAATTAAGTAATAAAATGTGTTTTTTCATTTTGAATGATGATGCTTGGCTTTGGCAGACTAGGCCATGCAAGCATGAAACTAATCTCTAAAATTTCATCTAGAGATTTAATGCAGAAATATCCCAAGCTTTATGAAATTTATTAAGATAAGGTATGATGCATGTCAACTAGGAAAATAAATAAAGACTAGTTTCAAATCAAAAAATAAATTAGCACCACTAGACCATTACAATTGATCCACTTGGACTTATTTGGACCAATTGACATAACAAACCTAGTGGTAGCAAATATGCCTTTTAATTGTGGATGACTATAGTAGATACACTTGGACCCTATTTCTTGGCTCATAAAGTGATTGTTTCAAATATTTTCTAAATTTTATAAACTCACTCAAAATGAAAAAAAAGGCTTTATGATTTCATCAATTAAAGTGATCATGGGTGAATTCTAAAAATCATGACTTAAAATTTTTGTGTGCCATGGATACAATCATAACTTCTCTACTCCAAGAAATCCACAACAAAATGAATTGAGTGGAAAAGGAAAAATAAGTTTGCAAAAATGGCTAGAACCATGTTAAATGAATATAATTTACCAAAAAATATTTTTGGGCAAAGCGTAAATATAGCTTGCTATATTATGAATAGAAGTTCTAGTGAGACCATCCCTATCTAAAACTCCATATGAATTATGGAATGATAAAAAACAATGTTTTCTTATTTTAAGTTTTTGTTTTTAAATATTTTATTTTTTAATGAAAGGATGACCTTGGAAAATTTGATGCAAAATCAATGAGGCATATTTCTTGGTTATTCTTGGTTTCTAAGGCTTTTGATATTTTTCAACAAAAAAGACTTACTTATAGAAGAATCATTCATGTAGTTTTAATGAAATTCCCAATTTAAGAAAGAAAGATTTTGATGATGATTTTTGGTGTGATGATTTTAATTTGAATGAACCCTCTCCTCAAAAATGATAACTTGGGTGCATCTTCTTCCCAAACTTCTTACCCAAGAATGGAAGTATAGATACTCATCCCAAAGTTAATTATAGGAGATGCATCGAAAAGGGGTTCAAACTTCAGCTCTTCTTTCAAAATTTTTTTGTGCCCATGCTACTTTTCTTTCTGGTTGAACCAAAAATGCATTGTTGATACATGAAAGATGATTCTTGGTTATCATGATCGTGAGAAGAAATTGAATCAATTTAGGAAGGAATGAGGTATGGAAACTTGTTCCCTGAACCTAATGACCACTTAGATTATTGGTACTAAGTGGGTCTTTAAAGGAAACTCTAAACAAGATGAATCTAGTATACGTGGATTTAAAACAGAGCTGAACTAATTGCCCAAGGTTTCAACCAAGAAGAAGGTATGTCAATTATGAAGAGACTTAAGCTCCATTGTAAAAGGTGGAAACCATTAGGATGCTCCTTGCCTATTAGTAGTAAAAGATTTCAAATTATTTTCAAATGGATGTCAAAAGTCCATTCTTAAATGGTTTTATTTTCAAGAAGAAGTATATGTTAAGAACAACCCCAGTTTGAAAACTCTCTATTTCCTAACCATGTGTTTAAGCTAACTAAGGCTCATATGGTCTAAAAAACAAGCCCCTAGGGCTTGGTATGGAAAACTTAGTTCTTTTTTAATTTCAAATGATTTTACTAAAGGCAAGGTTGATATTATATTGTTTATTAAACATTTTGAAAACAATTTTCTTATTGTTCAAATTTATGTTGATGATATTATTTTTTTGGGTCTTGTAATAAAATCACTATGTGAATTATTATTTGCTAAGGATATGAGTGATGAATTTGAGATGGAGCCTAATGGGGAGAACTAAATTTCTTTTGGGACTACAAATCAAACAACTAAGTGATGGTATATTTCTAAATCAATCAAAAGGCATTGGAATTGTTAAAAAGCGATTTAACATGGATGGATCAAAAGATATTAGCACTCACATAGAGCTCCTCCTAAAATTAGATATGGATGAAATTAGGAGAAAGTTTTGATCAAAAAACTTATAAGGCATGATAGGTAGCTTTCCTTTATCTCCACGTGTAACCGAACCTGACATGTGTTGATGTAGGGCTATGTGCAAGATTCAAAGCTAATCTAAGCTATCTCACTTGAAAAGCGTCAAGGATTCTTAGATATCTTAAAAGGACCCCTAATCTTGGTTATGGCCATCAAAATCTGATAATTTTGATTTGAAAGCTTATGCGAATCTAGATTTTTTTGGTGGATGTAAAATAGATAGAAAAGCCACAAATTTATGCCAATTTCTAGGTCATGCACTTGTTTTCTTAGACTTCAAAACAAAATTTGACCCCACTATCTACGTGACTGAATATATAAACTGCCGGTACATCTTTGTGCAGGTTATCTGGATGAAAAAAACACACTAGAAACTATGGAATCTACTTAAAAACATTCTATAAAATGTGATAACCGCGAATTACTATTTGTCAACTAAAATCCGATTCAACACTCTCGAACTAGCACATTGACATTAGGCATCATTTTATCGTGAATCATATAGCTAGTAGAATGTTACCCTTGAATTTGTTGATACAAATCATCAATTAGCGGACATTTTAGAAACCTTTAAATGAGAACAATTTGATTTTATTAGAGAATTAGGCATGTTAATTTGTCCAAAATAAGTAAACTCTATTTGATGATATCTTTCCTTGAAATTATGGTGTTCATTCGATTTTGATTCCACACACTTTCGATTTTTTTTTTTTGGATTTATTTTTGGTTTTCATCAGTTAATTTATTCTAATTTGATTCCTGAAATTCTTTTTTGACTTCATCCCATCTCTAAGACCATTTTTTTAAAAAATCATGAGAAATCAGGTTTTTTTTTTTGTTCTCGTGATGCATACCTTGGTATTCTGGCGATGTGCCTTTAGGTAGTCAACTGACTGGTGGAACACTTTCTTGAAACATTTTGCTCCAACATCACCTATAAAAGGGTGTGTTAGAGCAGAAGGTGACAACCTCCTCCCTATCTGTGAACACTTCCTCACCTCTCACTCCTCTAAACCCTCCCAAGCATCATTTTGATATCATTTCTTTCCCTCTAAAAACCTAAAGAAGGGAGATCTTATCTTGTTTCAACTTACCATCTCAAAGAACAATCTAAGGTAAAAACACAGCATTATTTCTCTTTCCTTTTCTTGTATAGTTTAATTTCTTTCTTGATTGATTTTGTTGATCAATCCTAAATAGAAATGGCTCTAAAAGAATACATCAGAGAGAAAAGGAAAAAAGGATGGAAGTAGATTCATTTGGATAATCCTTGTTTAAATCACAGAAGCTTCCCAGATTTTTGAACTTGGTTTCTAGACCATAAAGGAAAATATGTTGATTTGATCAATTGGGAACCTAGAACCTATCATGTGTTTTGGAGACTTAGAGGCCTTTATATTTTTTAAGTGTGAACTTTTGTTTATCCCTTGGTTAATTATTCTATACTAATTTAGCGTGAATGATGATGGCTTGTCAACTTATCTTCTTAAATGAGATCAAATATGTGATAATACTATATGCTCATTAATTGGAATTGTTGAAAAAAACTAAAATTGTTATTTTAGAGGGAAAATGGGATATGAGACAGTTGGTGCCACCACTCTAGAAGCTTTAGAAACTGTGTTTACAAACCCAAATTTAGGTATAATCCCCAAGAGTTGTGAACATTTACTACCTTTTAACTCTAAAAATTTTGCATCACATTCTAATAAGCATTTGTCATTTCTAAACAGTTTCATCATGATGAGATCAGTTTCATTGAGTTGAGTACCTTATATTGGATCATGACTGAACAACATTTTTGTTTTGGTTACCTAATGAGGTGACACTTGATAGAGGTCCTTTCTAAAAGGATCAATGTTACCATATGGAGGTTTTTAATAACTAAACTATTACATGCCCAAAATATCTATATTCCCCTAGATGAAAAGCAATACAAGTGGGCAGATTTAATATCATTGGCGTTAAACTTCTTGGCGACTTACTGGGTGTACATTCAAGAACATGGAATAGGGGTTAGGCAACCTAGGAGATGTGATATACCTCCCCCCGATGAACCATCACGAAACACCAGATCCCTTAGAAATAAAATCTCCTCCTCTTGATCCTTTTATTTGCGACTACATGGGTGACATTTTTACGCTCCATCTTGACAATGATCGATCATGAGAGGTTAAATGGTAAAACTACAGCAAATTAAATTTTGGAAGAAATCGGAAGATGAACTTAAAGATCGATCACATGTATAGGCATCTTGGCTTTCCTCTTAAAGGAATAGCTTCTTTGTATTTTCTTTTTTGAGCGATGTAAACTTGATATAATCTTGTATCTTTGACATCTTGCATGTTGTATTATCTTCTTACATCGTGACATCTATCTATGTTGTATTATCTTCATTACATCTTCTTGGCCCTTTGAAATGATTTTGACTTTTTGATTTCCTTTTCCACATTTTTTTTATTTTCGGCCATCCTTTATTGTTACATATGATTCCCTCGTTTCCTTTTTTTTTTTTGATGACAAGGGGAGAAATAATATGTGTATTGCCATATGTTCATGTGTATGCATTTTCCATGCTTTACAAGTTATCATGAAGTTAAAATGCTTATTTGGGTTCTTGATATCATGTTTTTTTTAATTATTATATCTTTTCTATTGACATCTTATCTTTGATACTATCTTTGACATCTTATTTTAGGTTCTTGATATCATGTTTTTAATTATATTGTATACTTCATTGATATCTTTGATACTATTTGACATCTTATTGTCAACATCAACTTTGACATCTTGAAGTTAATTTATTGTGTTGAATTCAAAATTGAATTCAAGCAATTTTTCTTTATGGCATATACATGGGGGGGAGTTAAAGTAACTCCGTCACCAATTGATTGTCATCATCAAAAGGGGAGATTGAATCTTCGGTTTTGATGGTAAGTCAGTGGTGAAAATTATTCTAATCTACTTTGTTGAGATAAGTGTGCAGGAATTTCTGATGAGGAAGAAAACATAAAGTGATTTACGAGGTCAGAGTCGGGGGGGGTTCAAGAGTTCAGAGATTTTTTGGAAGTGTTGCGAGAACCATCAAGATGAATAGGGACTTGTCGAAGTTTTTGAAAGTCCATCTCAAAAAGCCGAAGGATTGGCGGAACTTACCGGGGAAGATTGGGAAGCTGGCAGGGCTGGTTGAGCTGGCAATGAGGGTATCTTTGAGACCACTTGGAAACAATCCAGGGAAGCGTGGGCTTCTTGGAATCTCGCCGTAAGCTCATGGAAGTTGACTTGAAAATAATCGGATCAAATCGTTGAGTTATGTTCTAGGTTCATAGTTTGCACATAAGAAACAGATTTAGAAAAAATCCTGCAAAATTCAGTAAGAACCAGCCGGGCCATCTTCCGACCAAGTTAAGGCTTAAGCGAGGGCCCATTAAACTGCTTTGTCGAATGGGGCAAGCGATGGAAACCTTGACTTCCGGGAGTGGTACCACCCAGCCCCAACCGCAGTGGGTGGAACCGCTTGTGCGGCGTGGCAGCAAACGATTGAACCTTCATAACACCGGTGAGGCGGGCGTTGCTTTGCTGAAACGATAAGCCGGTCTGCGTCGATCAAACGACCGGCAGTGAATGGCGGCCTTGACCACGAGAAAACATTTAGGAACTCCAAATTGATTTCAATTTGGAGCCGTGATTTTGAATCCACTTTTGGATCTCCTCCCCCCCCCCTTTCTCCAAGAAAAGGGGTAACCCTTTGAGCAAAATTCTTAGTCTTGAGCTTTTGAAGAGTCTTAAAAGTTGTTTGTTTTTGCTAAGTGTTCACCTTCTTCTTCTTCTTGAGATCTTGTACAAGTGTGAACTTCTTGTAAAGGGTTGTAAAAGGGGTGTTTGATCCTTCCCCTTAGAAAGTTGCTAGTGGAAGAAGCGAGCCTCGCCGTTAAAGGCTTCAAGGTGGATGTAGGTCATTTGAATGAACCACTATACATCATTGTGTCCTTAAATGTGTGAGTGTTTACTTTCTTGAATCATTTTCATTACTTGGCTCTGAGTTGTTTGGTTCATATTTCATTTCATTTCGTAAGCAATTGCTTTCAGTTCTCTTTTGCCAATGTCAAATCTTCCCTCTGAACTTGTGTTTTTACCAATCGAGTTTCAAGAAATACAATTGTTTTTAGCTGCACTAATTCACCCCCCCCTCTTGGTGCCTTTTAGATCCCTTCCGGTTGAAAGCGAAACACCATTAAGAAAAGAAAGGCACGGTTTCTATACTAGTGAACGTCGAGAAGAAATGAAGGCTAAGAAGACCATAAGAAGAATTGGGGAGAAGTAAGAGCAAATGGTGAGCAAGGTTGTTAAGAATGACCCAACAAGGACGCCAAAGGCGGTACTTCCACTCTGACAAAGATGGGCATTAAAGAGGAACTTCTGAAAAGAGTACCTTATAGAGAGGAAATTATGAAAACGAAGCTTGGAGAAGCTTGAGGGTACATTCATAGTCGATCTCCATTTGTTGGGAATCTTATGATAACACGTGGGTGGATACTGGGAGTGCTTATCGTAATTCGTTGAGTTACATGGGGACCTAGGAGATTGAGAAACAGAGAGGTGGGATGGACACTTAAGATGGTGATAAAGCAAAAGGGTTGTTTGTAGTGACTAACAGCAAGATTCACCCTGCGCGGTATAGCTATTATTGCTGTGGAGTAAACTGCTATTATGTTCCTTCTATTATCAAAAACATTATTTCCATTCGTGTTTGATAGTTAGTGGATATAAATTCGTTTTTGAGAACAATGATTGGAGCTTTAATAATATTAGATGATGAAGATTATTCATGAGAACATTGCATAATGGTGACCATATTTATGCTTAGTCACAGCTCCACATATCATGAGTGTGAGTAAGGTAAAGAAAACGAAGGGTGAATAGTATATTTGTGGCATTGTAGGCTGAATTCATCCAGAGAGAAGGATTCAAGATTTTAAAAGTGGATATCTGAATCCCATTTGACTATGAAGTAATATCTTCGACTTGTGAACCTTGCCTTGAAAGAATGACCAACTCTCCATTTAGTGGAATTTAGAGAAACTCTTGAATAATTTGGAACTCATACATAGTGATGTATGTGATTCCCATGTCATGCCATGTAGGTGGTTACTTTCAAGACTTTATTACTTTCACTAATGATTTCTCGAATCTGGGACATATATGCATGATGAAGTATAGAATGCGAGGAGCTTTTGAGAAATTTATGAAATATAAAAATGAAGTGAAAAGCAGACGAGGAAGAGTGTTAAAATCATGATCGGATGGGAGGTGAGTACTTGAAATGCGAGTTCACCCAAATTCCTCGAAAAACCATGGGATTTTATCCCGATGGATACCTTCTTATACCATAACTTAATGTGGTGTGTCGAGATATGCACTGACAGAACATGGTGCGTTCCATGATGATTCGCCGACCTACCATCTCATTGCAGGGGATATTTTAGTACTTGAGTTTACATACGAGCCAATTCTAGCCAGGATTGGTGATGTCTACTCCATATGAGATATGGAATGAGAAAAACCCGATCTTAAGGTTGATTAAGATTTGGAGCTGCCTTGCCCATTAGAGGGTAGCCTAACAAGTTGGAATCAGCTAAGCGTGCAAGTTGGTAAAGATACCCCAAGAAACTTATGAGTATTATTTCTATCACCCTAAGACCAAAAGGTCTTTTGCTTGAAAAGTAGTGTTCATGAGAAGACACATATGCTTGTGTGAAATGAGACAATGGGAGCATGATAGAGTTGACAGGTTGAAAAACCTAGCTCAGCACCATTCCTGACCAGTGTTAGGGTACCCTAACACTGAGGCCAACTGCGTGGGTTTGGTGGAGTATCTCATCCTCACAAGAATATGGGATATATGTCGGAGATGATGTTGAGGATATTCGGAGTCCTGGGACTAGAAGGCTATGAGCATGAACTTGATTGGCAAAGAAGCTGTGATTTAGAAATGATTCCATGTACTCATTTGAACGGTTGATGGATTGTGCCATTGAGTGGATCATTGAGTGGATGGAAGAATGGAATGGACTAATGGAATCAAAGGAATTGAATGTTGACCATGATGAAACTTTCTGGCATGGCCTATCTTAAAATCCATTCGATTTTTATTGGCTAATGTAATTTGTATGGATTATGGAATCATGGAATGGACATCAAATAAAATTTATAAATGGCGGCAGGAGGAGGTATATATGATACAACTTGAGGATTAGGTGTCTAGAAATAACTTGAATGAATGCTGCAGGGTTAGGTTCATGGAGTGAGCTTCTGAAGATTGGGATATAAAGATTTAATAGTGACTCAAATCTTATGACTTACCGTTAAGAATGAAGATGAGCCTTGTGTTAATACAGGGAAAGTAAAATGGGAACATTATCACCTTTTTTTGGTATTATATACTGGATGACATCTGCGATCATTGGAATGATGTGAGAATGCTCGCGTATTAAAGACTTGGTTGTCAGCTTCTCCATAAAGACTTTGAGAGAACATCTACGCGTATTGAGGATCTGGATCTATGAGATAGATCAAGAGGGATGCTGGCTTATCGATCTGAGTCATGACCTGCGTGCCAGGTTTGGCGTAGGAGAATTCAAAGAGGATCACCGTACGATGAGACATGAATATCACTTTAGGAGTATGTGTCCCCAAAGACTCTAGAAAGAGGCACAAATGGATAATGCTCGATACCATATGCCTCAACGATAGAATCTATCATGTATGCTATGTGAAGGCGATATAACAGCGTGCTCACGGTGTCCTGAAAGCGAGATATTAGGCGGTCAGGGCTTGGTGGAGCTAAGCGATAAATGTATCCTTAAGTGCGAAGGACTAAGGATCTATTTTACCAACATATGGAGATAATGGCCTCAGGTTGAGGGCCTACGATCTCGGCTTTCAATTAGAATATCGATGATAACGGGTCTAATTAGGGTATGTGTTCACTCACGGATGGAGGTATGTAGAAGGATTCGCGAATCTTCATTGACGACCATAGAGAATATATTCTTCTACGATAGAGCATTTTAAAAGAAATTTGGATGAAAAGAAATTCATCACCGGATATTGAGTCGTCCCGACCGGCGAGGCCGTTCCTTTTAAATTACAACAACTACTGAGGGTGATTACTCAAATAAAGAGGCAGGGTATTATCAAAAGTGTTCTAGAGATTTTGAAAGCATTAGAGGGTGTGGCAGAAGAACGAAATGCTTGGAAAAGAGTTCCCGTAGAAGATAATAACATTACCAGAGATCCAACGACCAAACCGTTGACTCGAATTGTATTTGAAAAGAAGCGCCTGGTCCCAGCGGAGATAAAGAGCGTGTATGCGATGATTGGCTTCGGTCCAGAAGTGGGAATTTGCTCGAATCATATATGTGCCTTGCAAGCGATCACGGGTGATGGCACTTGTAATATGTACTTTTCTCTTTGTGTATTATTGGTATTATTTTATCACTTTATCTTGCGTGTTGCATATATTGTGATGTCAACAGATCACACGTGGAATGGAATAGGATCATGATGAGATCGCGATAATGAGACATTCACTGTTTAAATATGAACCTAAAATTATCACGGTATAAGTTACCGATAGGACATCCGAGATACTTAGGATAGGCGGTGTATTATTGCTTACGATCCATATATTGATGGAGTGGCGGTCGTAGCTTACTGGTGTGAGGACCTTAAAGAATTTTGATCTTGATTGCTCATTAAGAAATGAGTTAACTAATTGATCTTTATGGAATGCTTGATGGTTGTGTGCATGCATTAGAACGATAATTCCATTGTCTTAGTAATAACTATCGATCCTTAGACTTGAACTTTGAGGATCTCTGTGTAAGTACTCATCTTTATTACCAGCATACTTATGGTTTGAAAGTTCTGGAGTCAGTACGACTAGTTAGTGGGGAAGAGCCAACACTACGAGGCTGGTGGTGTCGATAGAGGATGGGCTCGTTATCATGAGAGGAGTAATCACATGTATTCTTACTTAGCGATCCCTTGGCGAGGTTGTTGGGATTGAGAGAAAGAGTTCTATAGGAGAATTCGAGTAAAAGGCAAGACTCGAGAAGAAACCCGGTATGGAGCACGACGGTATCCCCGTTATAGGATGCAGGTCTTAGTTGGATGAGGGACAATAGTACATATTGGCGAGAATAGATGGGTCCCGAGGTTTTGAGATTTCTTTGGCCTTATGCGAGGGCGTGGCGTGAGTGGCCTAGTATGTTTGTCAGGTGAGTTGGGTGAATTATTATGAGATAATAATTTCTTGGTCGAGGAAAAGTTAAACCAATTATAACATCTGATGCGACTCGATATTGAACTGAGGGTCCCTTGTGGCATGCTGTAAACAGGTATTTATGACAGTAAAGATTTGAGATATGAGATGTCAGGTTGGAGCCTATCTTGTGGATATCCATTAGCCCTAAATTGGATCTTAAAGCTGAATACAATAATTGCTAATAGAAGATGGTAGGAGCCACTGTCCAGAGGCTTGGAGTGGTGGATGATCCAATACCAGAGAGCAGGTCATTAAAGGTTTCACAGAGTTTTCCACCAATGGGAGGAATCAAAGCTGCAGCCAGGTTTGGGGAGTTCTTTTTGAGCAACCTCTATTCTCTCTCCCCACTTAAGAACATCGTCATGGAACTCGTGTGGATACTACTGAGAGGAGATGCTTGACCTCATAAATCTTTCTATAATCGCTTGTGGGGATTGAGGATATCTGATCTCCAGGTATTTTTCTTTTTTACATATGTAATTTTTTACTTGATTAGTTTTTTTTTTTGGCCTTTTAATCTTAGCACAATGACGGAACACTCTCTGAGAATCTGGGTTGTTTTTTTTGTTTTGTTCTTCTAGCTTCTTGTAAGATAATGGCTCCCATGCAAGGATTTCTCAATGATATCTTGCTTGTAACTCTTCTTTGTATACTACTCCCTTCATTAGGGATAAACACATGCCAGATTGGCTTACCATCATTAACATCCAGTTGAAGGTTGAGTTCATGTGATAACCCTAAAATTTTACTTTCTCCATTATACCAGTAAAAAGATCCTTATTGATCCTCCTCCAGTACTTAAGGATACTCTTTATTGCTAGGTCTCCAAGCAGAGATGCCTATTACACTCCTTGTACTTGAGCATCAGCTATATCAAGCACGGGCACATATCATGGTATGCATGATAGATCATATAAATGAGCAAGACATCCACATCTATATTGACGTCCTTTGTTTGAGGAGCCTTTTGGGGATATACTCTAGAAGTGATAGCCTATGTCTCATCGGTATAGCTCTCTTGAAATTTTCATGTCAAACCTTTTGACAATGATATCTATATGACTGCTTGGACTAGGAACCAAACTAAGCAGCATCTGCGGATCTCCCTCTCACATGAATCACGAATCCCAGTAAAGTAAGGATGATTCCACAACGGTCCTTCATGGGTAGTGTACAAGATAGTCCAGAGTTTTTGGCATGGAGTGCATTCCTACATGGCATTCTCAATGGTTGGGATGTCATCCATATCTGGCCACAAGGTGATAGTACTCCCCTTACCTTCTGTACCGCAGCGAGGCTCATCTTACCGTTCTCGATGATCATGAGTCGATCCCTCATCAAATGTATGTTTCAACTTTGAAGCTTGCTTCGGTCATATTATGAATAGACCTAGTAACCACACTGTATGGATTGTCCTTGGACACGAATCCCTCAGTTGTATCTATACACCTCCTCCTCGAGAGTTGCCATTGACGTGAGGTTATCATGTCCATTTGTTGAATCCTCACATAATCATAGTGTGTGCTGCAATAGCTAATAGAATTGGGATGGATTTTTAGCATATTTCCTACGGGTAAGAAAGGTTTCATCACCAGACCAACACCTGCGCCTTGGCTGTGAGAACTTTTGGTTAACGATTGATCTTGATATAAGGTCTCTATCTTTCCATTTATATTTCTTCTTTATTAAAGATCTAAATATTTATCATAAATCTTAATATTTTACGGTGCATGAAATTTTTTTAAAGAAAAACAACTTTCATTGTTAGAGAAAAAAAGGTGATCCAGGGTTTGAATATCCATGACATTCTTATAACAATGTGAAGAACCCAAAGTTTTTCTTAGAAATAAAAATTAATAATTAGCCTGCTACTTGATATAAGAATCAAGTATCCTCAACATCTTAACTTCCTGGCACAATCTCGATCACCGGAGGATATCTGTTTATCTGCGGTCAAAAGCTTCGGTTCATTATATGCTCGATACACCAACAAATATATTGATTTGGAATGGTGGATGGGATTAGGATGCGGGGAACCTCGCTCCAACCCTATCATGGTGAATTGTCTCACCAATAATATATTCCTTGTTTTGGTTGACTACTTCTTAAATGTTGATTGACTTTGATTAGTACCCAAGTTTTTCTTAGACACATCCCATTGAACTTACACCATTTCATCGGGGGGGAGTTTCCTCAGGACAACTGTGTCTCCTAACATGCCGAGGGGCCCCCCAAATCGTTGAGCAAATATGAGCTTATATACACATATGAAGATGTCGGCTTCCCTTTAAAATCTCATAAGTTTGGGGAGAACCCTCTTCTTGTCTCGGCTTTTTTCTTCTTTCTACGCGCGACAGCTTGGGATTTTTCATATCGCCGAATGAGCAGTAGGTCAATGAAACCCTCATGGACTGCAGCGTGGGCTCACATGATGTGATTCGGCTTTTTGAATAGTGAGGGGGGGTTGCGCATGGAAGGTGTTATTGGGACAACGCTTTTATGTGGTCACCTCGGTAGGAACTGGGTGGTTCGGTCACGCCAGGGTCACCTCCTCGATCTCCGTCGAAGTCCGCGTCAAATTGATGGCCGTCATCCACTTGGTCGGGGACCAGTTCCTTCCTCCGGTGACCAGCAAAGCATACCCTTTGGTTGTTCATATATCACCCCTCCGAAAGCAAGAAAAGCGTGGGGATAAAGAATAAAGTTAAAATGTTTGAGTTGAGAAGGACCCTATACACCACTATGTATTATGTTTGCTCCTCTACTGGATGGGCTACCGACCCGCGCAGTTCTACTAATGGGGAGCTTTGATTAAATCTTTCTGGGACAAGGTTTATACCATTAAACGATGGACTCGTCACGTCATGCAAATGGATCTAGGTCTTGTTATGCCGATGCAACTTTCCTGAATCCTTGGGCTGTGGATCTTCATGATGGGTTTGTCATAAGAGGTCTTCTTCCCTCTCCTTTCTTCCTCTTCTTCCTTCTCTTCCTCTTCCCCAGCTTCTTCCCTCTCTTCCTTCCTTCTCCTTCTCCTCTTCCCTTCTCCTTCCCCTCTTCCTTCCTTCTCCTTCTCTCCTTCTCCCTTCTTCCTAAAATGAAAATCCCCTCTCCTTCCTTTTCAGAGAATCGCGACATTTTATGGGAAGGTTACCGTTGATGATATTCCCTAGGGTAAGTACAACTCTTTGCTTCGAACACGGATTAAAGATGATCTTGTCGGATGACCAATCTCAGGATGGGGATGCCTTTGCTGGCGTCAGGGCATCATGTCCCATGTTTTATTATACCTCATCATTGTTCCCCCCATGAAGCTCCCCGACCGGTGCTCCTGTTCAAGGGTCCTGGTACATGTCCCTGAAAGTTTCTGGTGCTTTTATTTCTATGGGAATACTTTCCATGAGCTCGTAGTGGCTTCACGAAGTACTCGTCATCAAAGGGGAGGCGGACCCGGAGCTTTGATTCTCGTCGAATTGTAAAAGGAAGCTTTACTGATCTTGGCCCTTGTGCTTTTCGCAAACGCGTCGCTTAATGTTAACGATACCGCGCTGAAGGTCTTGCCCATCCGGCATTGAAAAAAAATTGGTGCTTTCAAAGTGGCGATCACACATAGGTATCTCCAGTGGCCAGGCGGTGGTGTCTCTCCTATCCCATAATCATCAGAGACATGGTCCTGAACTGGTAGGTCTCAGTCGGGTAGGGAAAGCAGACTCTTGCGACTCATATCAGGTCTTCCACTTGGAAATTAACCTCACCAGGTGGAATCGCGGTGAATAAATTTTTTATAGTTATGTATGGCCATCGATGCGCGTGATTGGTTAGAAAATCCCATAAAGGCAAAAAATTCGAGCTTTCTAGGAAAGGCGCTCAGGAGATCATATATGGCAAAAATTTTCTTTCTTCGTCGAAAATATAAAGGGCATAGCGTGCCACTCAGGTTTGATAATCCCTGGCAAACGGATATGCGCTCCAGAGGCTTGTCTCTCTCCACATGCATCAAAAGCCTGGCATCTGAACGAAGAGGGTCTAGGAAATAGGTAACGAAATGCGAACTCATCATGAGCTCTCAACCTATGAACTAGGAGGTGTCTGTGAGATAGAAAGGCGAAACTTAGAACTGTAAAATTGAGGTTCATGTATTGAATCTGGTTCCAAGAATATCACGGTTATGATAGATCCAATTTGATCTCATCTGAGTGGATCTTCGGAGGCAGATGTACCGCAAAGGGCAGTATGACCCGCGTGATCTCTGACAAGGTATAAACTCGAGCTTGGACGATACGGGCGAGGTATCGTGAGCGCGGTGAAGCGAACCACCTTAAGAGTATCTGGCAGAAAGATCTCACGAACTGGCGCGACCGCCATGAACTCCGCCCATTTCGAGCCATCTGGCGTGTCGTGGTGTCCTCTGTAATTGAAGAACGATAGGCAGTACTGGGAAAAATGGTCCGGAGGCGGTATGGAGGATCAAATCCATCCAACTATGCGGTAGTTTTATGTATCCCCTCTCAGAGGTGTCTCTAGAACCATATGTCTGTAACCCGAGGCATAGGAAGGGCCATCGGCGGTCTTGAGCATCGTGACGAGTTCTACTGACCGTTTCTTTGATCCCCCAATCACATGGTTATGGCCTGGCATTTAAAGCTTGAGTCAACACCACCCGCACAACCATCTTCAACAGAAGATGGATGATAGTTGTATTGACATGTAATTATTTTCATAGGGTTAGCTACCATTCAGGAAGGAAGCTTGGGCAACCTGCAGGTACTCAATCGATCCGGATGCGATGCTACGGCAAAAAATCACTGACACTCAAACATGAGTTCTTTGGTGCCTCAGAAACCATTGCGAACAACCACTTTTGGGTATAAAACCACCATTGCATGGTTCATTAACCACAGCGATTGATGCCGGATCATCAAAAACGATGTCTCCCGTATCGAGCATGATTCATTGTTTTCATGCGGTATCGCTTCAAACAGATTCTAAACTCGGGGATGTCGCTAACAGGGAAGTGCTTTCGAGCACTTTCTATGGGGTTCCTTCACAAACTTGTTGCTCAAAGGCGTCCTTGAAACTTGAAAAGGAGTGAATACGCGGACTGGTTATGACAGCACTACCCCAACGAAGCGATTTAGGATTCACATGGAGATTAAGTGGTTGAGTTTCGAACTTTAATGGGATCTCCTCGGCCGTTCCAATTCGAATGGGGAAACCTCTTTTCTCAAATAGGACTCCCTGGTTTAATGGACTCTCACGAAATTCCGCCATGCAACCAATACCTTCTATCCTCTGACCTCTCTATATGACTCACTACAATTGGTTCTTTCTCTAATAAGACTCTATTTCCCTTTGATCAGGACTCCCGCTAAAACACGAAACCCCAACCTGGCCGGTTTCCTCTTTAACGGATTGCCACCATAAGATTAGTAATACCTTATTAATGAAACGATTAGAGAACTCTCTGCCTATCGAGAGAAGCTCCCCTTCAAATGGCAGCCCTCACTCTGAGAAGCCATTCTTCGCGACAGGTTTGTCGCTTTGCATCGTCGGAAAGTTCTCCGGAGCCAACCCGACTTCTGTGTGGGTTTGGATTGTAGAACGAGAACCTGAGAAGATAGGTTATTATGCCAAGATTATAATCCTCCATGGTCTCGAAGAAAAGGCACTTGGTTGGACTGGAGTAGAAAATATTTACAACACATGCGAGATGGTGTAGGCTAGGGGTTTGTCCACCTTTCCCCACCTTGTTCCAACAAGTCAACATGGAAGACTAGATGCATGATAGCCTGCAAGTCCAGGATGCATTTCTGAGGACGCTGCTGAAAACTAGTAGGATTCATCGGGGCGGTCAAACTTCCGCTCTACGGTCATGCATTGATGTTTGCTTGTAAAAGCGTTTGGAGCTTGCTCTCCCTCCCAATCACCCTGAAAATTCTCTTGCGATGTGTTGACCAAAAAGAATTTCAGTCGCCTCTTCTCCATATTTTCAAGATTCTTGATTTTATCTGGTGGTTGCCTATATGCAAATTCTACTTTCAGTGCAACATATATTTTGAGCGATGGGGGGGGTTCCTCTACCCCCACCCAAAGGTATTTTGTCGACCTAGCAAATGTATTATACCGGCCACTTTAGGGAGGACTTTTGTCCCATTCTTTTTGGGTCGGTCCGGTTGGCCACTCGAAGGATGGCTCCATACACCTGTGAAACCATCTTGGCTTCGGTTTATGGGTGATGTCACCTCGGCCGGTAAAGCCTGGCATAAGCAATAACTACATCCAAAATTTTGGTTGAGATATCACCCTCACCTCTGAGATCTCGGCATCTTACCTCGGTAACCTCGTATTTATGACACCAAAGATTGAGCAATTCAAAGGCTTTGGTCTGCGGACGACGGTACACCTAACGGTAACACCTTTGTAAGCTTGATCAACCTTTCACATAAAAAAGTATACCCTTTTCTTTGGTAGTGCCACCTGAGTGAAACCCATTGATATGCAGGTCATATTGATTCTGGGATGGAATTTAGAGGTTGTAACTTTGCAGGACTTACCCTTTGTCTGACCTTTGTGTCATTGACAAACATCACATTGCTGCCTTTATAATAATAGCTTGTCCAATCCAATAAAAATTTGCGTGCCAATTCTTTTTTATAAGTTTCTAAGAACCCGTTACCTAGTGGAATTGTGGAATACATCTCTTGAAGGATGGCCTTTATCCTCTGTGAATTTGGCAGCGAAGCTTCATCGCCTTTATATTGCACAAGTCCTTCGTTCCCAATATACTGAACCATGGAGCTTGGGCTTGTCCATTTTTTATGATTTTACTAAGCATTATCTTTTTTTCATTCCCTCCTAATATTCTGAGAAAGTCATTTGGCAGTGGAAACGCAAAAAAATTCAACTTGGCGGGCCAGCACAATGCCTGTATATTTTCCCCTGGATAAGTTATTTCATAATCATATCCTGAGCTTTGTTACTGATTTTGTACTGCTCAGGAAGATGGCTGCCCAAAAAATATTTTCATGGCTTTTATGCGGCGGTCTACCTTGGCTGCGTCGCTTGGTCAAATACGGTCTCCATTGACCACCATGTACAATCCCCTTCGGCATCTCTTGGCGGTAAATAGTCTGTCGCCCAGTGGAAGGAATAGCGCTTAACCCACTATTATGGCGAGGAGGAAGGGTGGCCATCTTGCATTAATCTGATAGAAAACCCGACCTCGGACCCCAATGAGCAAAGTCTTCTTAAAGTTGGGGCTTAATCTTGGTGTTGTTATTATGTAGGTAACTTTAAGTTTGGAAGCGGTGGTGGCTTTGTTAGACCACTAAACACCAGACAAAGGAAGTAAGGGGTGTACTAATCTTGCCAGGTTTTTTAAAACGGATATGACAACTTGTTAAGCGGGAGAAACTGCTTGTGACGATTTTATGTTCGCGAGGGCAGGTTCTACATTGCTTGTCGGTAGCCGCAGGAGGCCGCGCCACCCTTCACTACGATATGATGCCCAAAGATGTTCCACTTTTTTGTTGAGCTCAAAGCTTCACTTCATTTTTTGACAAAGGAACATGTTCTCGTAAAATTGTTAAAACAATCGTAGTCACGAATATGACTTTCAAGAGAAGGACTGTAAAATAAGGATATGGTCGAAAGAAACCTTCGAGAAGATAACCCGGGCTCATTCATAAGGCTCTAGAGGTGGAGGGAGCTTGGTGAGGCCAAAGGGGCATTATAAAAATTCTGTGTGGCTGACAGTAATAATTTCAAAGGTAGTTTTCTATTAGGGATGGGAGCACTGGAGGGGATAAGCGATGAGATTTTTTATTGTGATTAAAACAAGTTTTTAAAAACTGCGAATGAAAGCAATTTTGTTTGAACAGATTTTGCATTTTAAAATATTTAAAGCATGCATTAAAGATAAAAGGAAGTGGAAAAGTAAAGTAAAGGTTTGCAAAGAAAAGTAAACAGATTTAAATACTCAGTTCAATCAAGACACGTAACTATGGGTCCTCTTCAGTGACCCACATCTTCTCCACTAATCCTTCTCCAGATGAGGGATGAACTCCCTTCTTCCATCATCAAATCCTTTGAAAGAGAACCCTCAAAAGCACTCTTTTAACCCTTTACAAGTGGTTTCCTCTTAAAGATTTTCTCAAAGAAGGGAGGTCCCCTTCTTTTTCAACTTCAAGAACTTTTTCAAGACTTTTCAAAGACCTCAAAGTAAGATTCTAACTCCAAAAGGGTTCTATTTTTTAGCTGAAAAGGAAGGGTATTTATAAGCCAAAAGTGATTCAAATTTGAGCCCAAACTTGGTTAAAAAATTTGGTCTGAACCACACATGGTCTTCAGGCCTTGACTGACTTGCGCAATGATTCTACCGCTGTCGGCAAGTGCGGCGGTGCTTTGCTCGCCGCCGACTACGATTACGCCAGTGGTAACGTACTTTATAGTAGCATTGGTGCACGTGGGCGTTCCGGTTTTGGCAAAAACTTTTGACCCAACCTCCTCATCAAAGCCCAATGGCCCCCTTTGGGTTTATGGATTAACACTAATCCAACCCAAAAATGTGCTAACATGATTTTAAAGGCGTTTCCCTAGTTATTACAAAGTCCATGTTAAGTCTTCTTCCGTGACCACCGTCAACTTTCGACCAATCTTCGATGATCAGGCTTAAACCAGGACTCACGCAAGCTCGGATTTCACGATGATTTTGGTGAGTTCTCAGGGGTTTCTTTGTGGCTTCCGATCTTTCTTAACTTCATGAACTTTTCGGCGAACCTCCTTGAACGAAAAACCCTTGACAAGCTCCCTACTCATTCTCGTGGGTTACGATTGGCACTCCCAATGAATCTTCAACTTCCGCTTCGAACACTCGAACTCTAATGATCCATATTTTGACTTCAACCCTTTTTTTTGGCTTTCGTCTTCATCCTTATGTTAGTTACTATACACAAACAAACACCAAAAACTCTACTTGAATACCCAGTTATTACAACACGCAATTGATATTGATTGCTGGCACATCATTGGTTTGTCCGATCGTGGCACTTCAAGCCCTCTCTTGCGGCTTGTTGCTCAATCGATTGACCTCGGTAACCTCGATATCCATGGCTTAACCACACTCTTTGGCGATGCGGCGTTTAAGCCTCTGGCGGAGATGGTCGGCCAGACCTCGGCTTGACATCCAATATCTCGGCGTGATCACCTCAGCCAACGTCCAATTCCTCGGCATCATCGCTCAATCCACGATCGAAAGTAGACACGCGCAAAACTCAACTGCGCTGTTATACCACAAATCATATAATTGGTTTCATCATCAAAATCAGATATTCAACAATCTCCCCCTTTTGATGTTGACAAACTAATTGATGACAGCGAAGTTAACCCACAACCTCAGGAGTTTAACACAAAACTCCCTATCAATATGCCATTGATAGAACACTTGAATTATCCCAAATCCAAGCAACATATTCATCACAATATTATGAGAATAAATCAAACAATCATGCAAATATATAAAAAATTACATCAATACAATGCATGAAGTCATCAATTCACTTTCTCCCCATGTCATCAAAAAAAGGAGAAGTAACATCATCAACTAGTTTAAAAGATATGCAAATTTTACAACACTAGCTAACATCACATCATACAATATTTTTTGCAATACAACATCAAAATAATACCATTCAATCATAGCAAATTTCAAGGATGGGCAATGATGGTAATTTTCTTGCTTCTTGAGATGTGCAAGTTAGGGCACCTTATTTCCATGATAGCAATATTTGCATCCTTTGATATAACAATTCTTAATCTCATGAGTTGCAAATAGGAATCAAGATGGCAAATTTTTTGGCAATGTTCGAACTAAAAACTTTCTCCCCTTTGTTAGCATCAAAAAGAAAGGAGGGATCAAATATTTCAAATAATCTTGCATGAGATTCAACAATAATTTATTAATCAAAAAAAAATGAAAACAATTTTTGAAGAAAAGTGAAATTGAGCAAGATTTTTGCCTCTCTTGAATAACACTTTTTTTACTTCTCAATGTTCAAGCTAACAAAATTTTCTCTTTTTGAAGCACTTGAAAGCTTTAACAATAAATTTTTCTCCCCTTTGTTTTTGTCAAAAAAAAGGAAGAATGGTCTTTTTCCCTTTACATGAATGCTTCCATCATGACAAAATAACAATTTCCATCATGAATTTTTTAACATATCAAGTCATGAATTCAAAGTCAAAAACAAATCATGGTATAGGGAAATTTATAACAAACAAAGCAAAAGCAATAATGATAAGTTAGCATACTTTGCAATACACAAACTAGCTCCCTTTCAATTTTCTCTTTTTTTAACTAAGTTTCCCTTTTGTAAAGTCATCAACTTTTTTGTTTTAATGAGCTAGTAATTTTTTGCAAAAAAATTTATAACATTTTAAAAACATGCAAAACTCATGAGTTAAAAAATAATGCAACTTTTGCAATTTCTTTTCTTCTCATTTTGAGAAGTGCAAGTTTTTCCTTTAAAGTTTTAGCTAGCTATGTTTGTCATTTTCACTTGTGATACATAAAGTAACAAGCTAACTCCCCCCTTTGTCACTATAAAAGAAGAGAATGAATAATATTTCAATGCAATAATTTTGCATCAATCAATATTTCAATTTTTTTTTCATGATGCATACAAGATGATATTGAAAACATGAAGAAATCATGTCAAAGGATATCAATATGTAAATTCAACAAGGTTCAAATAAAAAAAAGATATCATCCATGATTCATAACTTTTTCATTTTAGCAAGATCTGATTCATTTTTGTCAATTTTTAATTCAAGATAAATGTCCATACAACCAAAATCATGATAAATAAAAGCATATCAAAAATATGTCAAATCATGATCCCAAAAAAGCTCTTTTCATTCATTTTTAAATGATTTGAAATCAATATATCACACAATTTTTCGATTAATGCTTACGTAGCATTTGAAATACAAAACAAAACAAAAAAAATCAATTTCAGTATATAATGAATTCATTCAATCTTGAGTCATCATCAAAAGATGAAATCAAAAGTTCATGAATCATTTTGACAAATCTCCTTTTAGAAATTGAATTGTAAAATCTTCAGAGAATCAAACATAATCTTGAAATTCATAAGAATTTTTTACCAAGATCTGTTCATAAGAAATTGTTTTTCTTCATGAAAAATGATAAAAGAAATCAATCACAAGTTACATTTTTGATTTAAAAAAATTTTCTTTTGATAAGGCAAGGAATGGTAAAAGTTCTTGATTTCAAAGTTTTAAGTCAAGTTGTCAAGAAATCATGATTTCAAACTTTTTTTTAGCAAAATGAAATTCTTGGAACTGAACTCATTAAATATATCTTAACAAGTCATATTCGATAAAGATTCAAGAGACATTAAAAGAAAAATCATTTACTATCATCATGGACTCATAATTTGTCTTTTATGCCAAATGAAAAAAGTATTCAAAATGAAAAATCTCATTCAAATTTCATTTATAAAACATAAATAAATTCTAACATTGTTTCAAGACATGAAAATCAAATTTATCATAAAAAAATGTCAAGGCATTTGCAACATATTATTCCAAGAAAATTTAATTTATGTGCTCATATGTTTCAAAAGATGAGTATCAAATTTAAAACCAAAACATGAGTTTGTCATCAAAGATATAATCCTTTAAATTATAAAAAAGTCATTAAGCATGATAACAAACTTTTAATATTTTCATTTCATTATCAATGATTTCATAACGTATGTTCAAATATTTATATGGAAGCCATCATTGTATAAACCAAAAAAACATAAGTTTGTTATTAAACCCATTAAGATCAAAAGCATTCGAAAACATCATGATAGTACATTTTCTTATTTTTTTTATGTGTTCAATTTAAGTGATTTATCTTTCATATGAGTATTTTTTATTTTTTCATATAGGTCCAAAAAGCATGTTTCAAGAGAAATCATTAAAACCAAAAAACATGAAAATCATTTTTTTCTTATTTAATCATGTTTTTTTTTTATGAGATTCACAATTTTTTGATAAAATGAATGCATTCATCTCAATAGAATGAGAAAAATACATTTTTTAAGCAATTTGATCATCGATCATATTCAAAATTTTTATGAAAAAGGCATCAAATAAAAACATTTCTTTCATTTGAAAAATTTAAATATTTAAAAATGATAGCACATTCAATTTTAGTATAGAACATATACCATGTTCAAATTTTTGCCAAAATCATAAAATCTATTTATAAATTCCAAGAAAAATGTTTCATCAAAAAAATATGACACTTTATTCTAAAACTCATGCATGATATAAAAAATCATCAACATCATATTTAGAAACAATGTAAACCAATAAGATACATGCATGCGTTGATTTAATCCTAAACATTATCGAAAATCATACAATCATCATTCATATGTTTACTTTTTCAAAAATACTATAAAGAAAAGCAAAATCATATAATTTCGAAATTTTTTTTTAATTTCTAAAAACATAAGAAAAGCATTAAAAAAAAAATTCCTACTAACTAAGTTAGCATTCATGGAAAATCATCATGTAATTTCAAAATAAATTCAAAAGTTGGTTAGTTACCTTATAAATAAGCCCATTAAAGCCCATTTGCTTCTTCTTTACTTGATTATTCTTTCCAAACCTTCTTCTTCTTCTTTGGCCTCTTTCTCCTGCTCAAGTTCATTTGTATTTTTAATTTTTTGTTTAATGAACTTATTAAATATTCATTGTTATGTGTTCAATGTCCCTCATTGTCCTCATCACTTGAGTCATCACTCAAGTGGCATCCATTTAAGGATGTTCCAAAAAACCCTTGTTCTTTTAGAAGGTGGTTCAAATATTCATCATGTTCAAAATAAACGTTCAAGAAAACTCATTTCATAGGTCTTAAAGAGCCAATAAGTTCATTAATAGGAAAGTTATTTAAATTTTTTGTTTCTTGTATTATGGTTACTTTTGGATCCCATCTTTTTTGGAAGAGATTTTAAAATCTTGTTTAGTGAGTTCAAAATCCAAAAAAAAGATTTACCAAAACTTTTAGACTATTGACATATGCGGAAACGTGAGAACATGTCACCGATGGTCTTACTTGATGCCATTACCCGAAAATCTCAAAATCATGCATCAAAATATTAACTTTCGAAGTCTTTGACTCACTGTTTCCTTGATGGCGTGATTTCTAAGAGTTCGCCAAATGTAAAACCATTTTGTATGTAGAAATCAGTTGAACTCATTTTTGTCTAAAAGCAAAAATAAAATTCATAGCCTTTTTGCATTTAAAAAAAAAACCTTTTCTCTAAATCGACCATATAGTTAGATCGGTTTAGAGGGAAAGTTGAAAATCATTTTTCGATAATGTTCCACAAATCCAAATTCATTGAAAAGCATGAAAACTCTCATTCGAGTTTTCCAATAAGTATAATCCAAAGCTAAAAAATTGAGGACTAAAAATAAAAACCCTCTTGAAAACCATTTAGAGCCATTTCCCGGTGTAAATCGAAGAGAAAGAACGTGGCTCGAGCACCAATTGTTAGGATAAAGTGGCACCAAGAGGGGGGCAATTAATGCAGCGGATAAAGCGATGGATTTTTAGCGATTTAAAACAAGCTTGAGAAAAAACTTGCGATGAAAAGAATTGCTTTGAAAACCAATTTTTGCATTCAAACTTTAAAGCATGCGTACAAAGATAAAAAAATGAAACTTAGTAAAGTAAAGGCTTACAAAAGTAAAAATGTAAATTTAAACACTCACACAATCAAGATGTGATGCCATGTATAGTCCAAGTGACTCATCCCTCTTAAGCCTTCGGTGATAGGCTCTCTTCTTCACTTGCTAAATCCTTCCAAGGCAAGGATCAAAATACCCCCTTACCCAACCCTTTACAAGTGGTTCACACTCTTGATTTCTCAAGGAGAAGGAGGTGAACTTTTAGCAAGAACAAGGTTTTTTCAAAATTTCAAAACTAAGATTCTTTTTCTTCTTAGTTTCATTTTATTTGAAAGGATAAGAGGGGCATAAGGTTTAAAGAGGAATCCAAATTTGGAGCCCAAATTTGGAGCAAAATTTAAATTTAGGGATTTTGCGGTGAGTCATTTGGCGGGGACACACCTAAGCGATTCTACACTGCTACAATGGTGCCGGTCTTCCACTTGCTTAGTCTCGGCAAGAGCTTCTGATGCAGCATTCATTAGCATGCATGCAATCGGTTCCGGTTTAAACCAGGCACCAAACCAAACTCGTTATCAAAGGCAATGGGCCCCCATTTTAATATTATCTAATCCCAACCCAAAATAACACGCTAACTACGAATTTTAAAGATATTTCCTGCTATTACAAAGTCCACATGACAACTTCTTCCCATGAGCTCCAACTTCCGACGGTCTTCAGGCCAACCTGGGAAACCATTCGCGGACTCTTAGCAAACTCTCGGTTTCACAATGATCTTGGTGAGTTCCAGAAACTTCTTTGGCAAGATCTTTTCTTGGCAAGTTCCGAACTTCAACAACCTCCTACGAACCGAAAAACCTTTCTAAGCTCACTGCGTTTCTCGCCGTTCGATAGCACTCCCGCCCAATCTTCGACTTCCATCAAACACTGAACTCCCAATCATCCATCCGCACTTGACTTCAACCCCTTTGTTTCGCTTTGCATCATTCTTCATCTCTATTGTAGTTACTCACCGCAAACAAACACCAAAAACTCTACTGACCCAGAGCGGTTATTATAACGCCACATGACATTCGTTTCGTTATTGACATCATTGGTCGGCCCAATCCTTGTGCATCATCCCTCTCTAGTGGCTTGTTGCTCAATTCGATCGGTTATCAGAACCCTCATATCCTGGCTAATCGCTTCTTGGTCCATGCTCGACGCGAAGTTTCGCCGATAAGCCTCCATCAACTCGTCCAACATCCAAAATATGATCGACGCGATCCACCTCATCAACGCTTCATTCCTCCAACATCAATATCTATCCTCGATGAAAGTAGACCCACGTAACTCAAAACGGTTAGACAACAAAAAACTCAATTAGTTTCATCATCAAAAATCAGATTCAATGGTTAATACACTAGGTGTGTTCCTTTGCCGTTTTTTATCAAGTGGCTCGGGAGTATCCAATCCAGCTTTTAAAAGTCGTCTCACCGAAAGCATATTTTTTCATAAATGATGTGCTAGCCAATCCAGAAATGTTTTTCCGGATGTCTTAGGTATAGCATGGAGTGTGAATTGGACCCTCGCAAGCATTTGAAAGGTTCCTTTTCCGGATTAGTTAGGGGAACATCAAGAATCTAAAATCTTGATCTTTTTTTCAACTCTCCATGGATCACCGCTGGGCTGCTTATCGGGAATCTATCATTGCTGCAACATTTAGTTTATATTCCAATGATTTGAATGGGATGATTTGGAAGAGCATGGACAACCCAAGAAAAGCTGTCTATTTGGATCAAGAGGTAACTCGCTGAGCTTTATCAAGGAAGACATAGTTAATCTATCATGTTTGAAATATTTGGACATTTCGCATAAGGGTGAATTGAACAAAAGCGATGAATGGATCCCCAGATTTCGGTACCTCTCCATGGATTTTTGCAAACATAGGCCCACGCCTATTTCCAAATTTTTTCCAAATAATCAATAATTTCGTCAACTACATTTTTTTTCAAGTGCGTATCAAAGAAAACATTTCCCCAATTTCCTTCCGGTCTTCCTATTTGGATTCTCCGAATGAATGATGATCACCCCATAATATTTTCCGAAATCTAATTATATTGGACCCGAAAACAACTCATTATCGAGGATATCTTCCTCCAAAAACATCAAACATGGTGTTAGAAACAACAACTTTACGCTTTTGCTCGTGGCCGCCGCGGTGAGTTCGGGCCCCAACGCGCCAGAGATCTTCTTCTCATCAACCCGGCCGTTAACGATGTCGGGCGTGGGGACTCGGCGGCCTCCTGCCTTTGGTGCTCAGACAGTTTTGTCGGATGGGAAAGCTCCATGCCCCCCTCCGACCATCAAGGTTGTTATTGATGGTTTGAGAGGGGTTTTGTTTCTTAGTCCAGTGAAAGCTTCTCCTCCTCTTCCTTCAGAAGCATCGAGGTTTATAGGGGAGGGTTTCATTCCCTAAATGTGTCCGCCAGAGTGCGCGCCGCACCCTCCGACACGCTCGATGCTGGGAAGACCGTCATGATGGTGGTGTGCCTCGGCTGGCATTCATCCACCTGTCGGCCGACGCCACAAAGTCGGGCCGATCAACCCTGTTAGTCGTTGGCCACAACGATCCGGGGGCGTCATTCGAGAGCGTGTGACATTGCTCATATCCTATCATCATGATACCCACATCATTCTCTCGGTTGAAGCCATGTATCTCTTCTTGGGGTCCGAGGCTTTGGCTTCGTCGGTGACCACCGGTTTATCCTCGACGTGTTGGGAAAGCTTCAGAAAATCTCGATCAGTGACCGCTGGGTTTTTTGGCACCTTGGGCTAAATGATCGAGCGCGACGGTTTGGCATCCCAACCAAGGGCGACAAAGTGGGCGAAGAGCGAAGGCCAAGGTATGGATCCGCCGATGTTGCGGTACATCTAACGGCTTCAGTGTTGGATCAGAGGTGAAGCCAGGGCAGGCTATGGTCAGAGTGCGGCCTCAGCCGTGGGTGAACCGCCAGTGGGGCATCGGTGGTCTTGGCCGAGTACACGTTCGTGGTTGGACCGCAGGTGTAGGCCTTGGGTAGGTTGGCGCCGAGGCACCACCATTTGGATGGATTGGCGAGGTGTAGGCAGAGGAAGGTGTCGCCAAGGTACATGGTTTAGATGGGTTGATTGTGAAGGTAGACCCTCCAGTCGCTGCCGGAGGTACATGGTTCGGAATGGGTTGAGCCCGCCAGAGGTGTAGGCATCGGGCAGTGCTGCTACGGCTGGGTACATCTCGCCTCGTGCGGGTTGGATGCCAGTGTGAAGGCATCGGGTGGCTGGCCTCGAGGTACACGGCCCGTGCCGGTTGGATCGGAGGTTTAGGTCGGCTCTGAAGCAACACTTAGGGTGGTGATGATTTAGGACACCATCCTGCATCTGGCCATCGGAGAGCCCCTTGCTTGTGTGGAGCTTTTGAAATGAGTTCCACCTCCAAGTCAAAGGCTGAGGAGCCTGGGATCATGGGATGTGCTCAGCATTTGCCATGCTTGCCTCCCTTTGCCACGCCATGTCTCATTTATGGCTGGGGTGGCTTTTGGTTTTCCCCGAGGGCAAAGGCCAACACGCCTCACTCAGGGGAGACTCCAGGGCTTGGATTTTGGTGAATCTTTTCTATAAATAGCATGCGGTTGATTCCCCCCAAGACGCTTCTACCAGGGTATCCATTTAGCTGCACTCTAACTTCATTGCTTCCCCCTTCACGTCCCTTCGATTCGCTAATTATTTTCATTCGAACCCCTCCTCCACCTCCCTTTCCAAAGGTCAGTAGGGATGACCTCCCCTCTTCCTTGACTCCGTCTTTTCTCCCTCCTCTATGACAATGTTCTGGAAAACTTGCCACCGTGACTGATTAGATCTTGAAAGCCAAGGACCCTTAAAGCCCTAATGTGGCCATATGACCTTGACTCCCACATTGAGGAGTTGTTTGCCAAAGTGACAGAACCCCTGAGGAATTCTAGAGATTGATCTTTGAGGGGATCAAACCTTGGAACAGCTATAGGGGGTTCCACCTCCAAGTAGCTCCAAGGTGTGGGTGCCAATTGTGAGATCGATCTTTCTTATTCCAAAGAGTTGGAGGCTACAAGCTTATATAGCTCCAAACCCCAGCCCTAGGTTGGTAAGTGAACTTCATCCACTTGCCTTAACTCCATTCGCCCAAGAACCTTGGGGCTGCAGCTCAAAGACCCAAAGATAAACCATAGCCTCTTCATAGGATGAGGTGGCAGGTGGGGTTTTTACATTCTCACCGGGGGTTTTTATTAGTTGCTACATGGTTGAGTAGGACCTTACCCCCCAGGGTCCCTTGCCCTCTTTTTCAAAAATCACCTTTGTCTCAAGGGGGTTCCATGAACTCAAAGGAACCAGGACTTTCAGCTCCTCATATGATTCCCATGTGGCATCAGCCGGAGTGGTAAATTAGTCCAATGTACTAGTACTTCAAGAGAGGACGGCGATTTTAATGCATCACAATTCAAGTCGAGGATGGCTCAGGGTTGGGCTTGAATATTTCCATGAGATCAGTGGTGTTGGGCGTTGATCCGGGTGGCTCGTTCTCCCCAACCTGGGCTTCAAGCATGACACATGGAAGAGGGTGAATTTTGGCATCTTCATGTGTAATTTAAGTTTGTGCGCCACAGCTCCAATACGCCTATGATCTGGGATAGGGCCCATAAAGTATGGAGATAGCTTCATGGAGGCTCGTGTGTTGATGGATAGTTGCTTTTGTATGGTTGTAGGCGAAGATAAACCCAGTCTCCTACTAAAAAAATTCTCTTTCTTCGCGGTGTGTCGCTTTGTCGCTTTCATTCTAGCTTGAGCGTAGAGAGATTATCCTTTATAAAACAGGAGTTTATCCACACTAATTAAATCTTGGTCCACTGACTACCTTAGCCGAGCCAATTACATACTTTGGAATCATAGGGGCCTACCACACATATAATGCTTCATATGGGGTACATTTTGTAGATGAATGATATGTAGTATTGTACCACCATTCTAGGAGCCATTCATCCACTTTTTTATGCGATCACTAGCAAAACAATCAAGGTATGTTCCCAAACATATGTTCACCACTTACGTTTGGCCGGCCGCCGGGCCAGGATGATACGCAGTGCTCATCTTGAGTTTAGTGCCTCAGAATCAAATAACTTCGGTCCAAAATTTACTAGTGAAGACCCTCGTCACGATCACTATTTATGGACCTTGGCATCCCATGTAGTTTGATAATATTTTCTATTAAAACTGAAAGCAATACTCGAAAGAGTGTGATTTCGCCTGACAGAAAAAATGAGCATATTTCATAAGTCGATCAACCACTACAAGGATTGTGTTTTTTTACCTTTTGAATGTGGCGACCTTCGATGAAGTCCATGGAGATGTCAGGTCCAATAACGAGTCTAGTATGGTAGTGGTTGTAGTTTCCACGGACTTGCCGCTCTTTCACCCTTTTTTGTCAAGTTGACATACATCACATTGTCTTATTTATTTTAAAAATTTTTTTCATCCTTTCCAATAAAAAAAAAAAAGTTTTGCATTTTTTTGTAGGTTCTAGAAATCCAGAGTGCCTTGCTAAAGGTGTGGAGGCATTTCTGCCGAGAATGACTTTGATGCAAGGGGAGTTTCAGTATAAGCACAATCTGACCTTTATAGCGAGATCCCTCCAGAATCCCAAGTATAGTGAGATATTACGCTGGATCCTCCTCCAATTTTTTTTGATGATGTTGCTGGTTTCGATCCTTTCATTCCTCCCTCTCACGGTTTGCTGTTGGAGATGCATAAGAAAGCCACCATTTATCTTGTGTAAAACTTTTCCATTCATTGGTTGAAATGGTGGTTCGCAGTCAAGGGCCCATAGGGTGACCTGTTTACCTTTGCAATAGAATTTCATAATCAATTTGGAAAAGTTCCAAGAGACATCACCTAGTGTCGTCAGCCATTCTATGCCCAACCTGCGACTCATAATCATCAATTGGTAGGAGGAAGAAGTTCAAGAACAATTTCTTGCCCTCAGTAATAGTTTCACCAGAACATCTTTGGGTTTTTTAGATTTACCGACGGGTAACTTTTATGTCGAATCTATACAACTTCGATATAGAGCGCCATTCGAGCAACAACCTTACTATTTAGAAAATTATTAGTGCTTTTATCGATGAGAACGTTGATTGGTTGTTGTTTGACAGGCCTCCTAACTTTCATCGCTTTTGATTTCAGTAGTGGCCAATGGCGATGCACCATAAAGTTGGTTGATTGTGGCTCTTCTTCCACATCTTCATCCTCATGTTCAAGACTCTTCTTGGCTGTTCACTAATCTCTTTTCTTCCACTGGTTCAATCACAAGAAGTCTCCCTTTTTTTTACAGCGATGCTCGTGGGCTCCACTGACTCATCACAATGCCAACATAACCCTGGCGATGGGTCCGAAGCTCTTCTCTTGTCAACCTTTTTTGGTGCAGGAGCTCGGCTGATAGTAGGGGGGCTGAGGGATTTGATATTGCTGGTTGGAGAATGACCCTAGTCCTCCGGGCTTCGTGGTTCAATTGTTCCTCCGGAGGTCGGGTGGAAAGAGATGTTCGCCATAAGCTGCACGGTTGTTGTGCTTTAACTTCTCCAGGATCTTCTGGCTTTAAGCCCTCGATAAATGTCCCCAATAACTGTTTTTTCAGACCAATCATGAGTTTGATTAGGATAACCTTTCAAACCTGGTTTGATACTCCTGATGGTGGAGGTTTGTAGGATCTTTGCTAGTTGTTAATTTATGTTCTCGTCTATCGGTTGGTCCTAAACGGACGCCAGTCCTTCTTCTTTGAATTGTCAACCATGAGAAGACTCCATGAGTATGTTCAAACCAATCAAACCATTGTATAACATCTCCTTCAAGATGTATAGCTGCAATTTCTACCATAGATACATCTCCGTTTTGTTAAGGAAAAATAAGCTCGCACGTGAGATCCAACCAATCGGGTCTCTTTCTTCCCATCTAGGAAGTCCACCCTCATGCATGGATAGTGGGGATCGGCCATAGAGCCTCCCTCTCTGGAGGTCATCTCTTCGGTCAGAGCTCTCCCCTTGATGTGATTTCTTTGGGCTGCGGTAATTCACCCAAATTAAGTTCGCAAAGAGAGTCTCAATCTTCTCCTCCATTAAATTGTCTCAAGGCTTGAATTTAGCATCAATTGCCTCCTGGATGCCATAGCATATGTCTCCAAATCTGTAATAATAGAACCCTAGAGGAATTCTATAGAGATTGATCTTTGAGGGGGGATCAACCCTTGGAACGCTATAGGGGTTCCACCCTCCAAGTAGCCCCGGTGGCTGCAATTGTAGATTGATCTTTCTTATTTCAAAGAGGTGGAGGCTACAAGCTTATATAGAGCTCCAAACCCTAACCCTAGGGGTCGCTTCCTAAGTGAACTACCCAATTTGCCCTCAACCTTAGCGGGGCCGCCCAAGAACAAGGGGGGCACGGCTAAGAAGCCCAAAGACCCAAATATAAACCCTAGCCTCTCTTCTTTATAGGATAGAGGTGACTAGGTGGGGTTTATTACATTCTCACAGGGGTTTTTATTAGCTGCTACATGGTTGAGTAGGACCTAACCCCTGCTAGGGTCCTATCAAGCCCCCTTCTTCAAATCAGCCTTGTCCTCAAGGGTGGGGTTCCATGAACTCAGGGAACAGGGACTTCAGCCCTCCTCATATGATTCCCATGTGGCATCTTCGAAAGTGGTAAATTAGTCCAATGCACTAGTACTTCAAGAGAGGGACGCCGACGACGCATCACCACTCTCAAGGGTCGAGGATGGCTTGTGGTTGGGCTTGAATATTTCCATCATCGCTGGTGTGTTGGGGCGGTTGATCCTGGGGTGTCGTGTTCTCCCAACTTGGGCTTCAAGCATGACACGGGAAGACAGGGTGAATTTTGGCATCTTTTAGGTAATTTAAGTTCCAGACGCCACAGCCCAATACGCCTATGATCCGATAGGGCCCATAAAAAACGTGGAGATAGCTTCATGGAGGCTCGTGTGTTGATGGATAGTTGCTTGTATGGTTGTAGGCGAAGATAAACCCAGCCTCCTACTAAAAATTCTCTTTCACTTTTCGTGTGTCGCCTTTGTCGCTTCATTCTAGCTTGAGCAAAGAGAGAGATTATCCTTTAGCAAGTCAGAGGAGTTTGTCCCCTGTCAATTAAATCTTGGTCGACTGATCTACCTTAGTTGAGCCAATTACATACTTTGGAATCAGAGGGCGGGCCGACCATATAATGCTTCATATGGGGTACATTTTATAGATGAATGATATGTAGTATTATACCACCATTCGCCCGGGGAGCCATTTCGTCCACTCCTTTTGGTCGATCACTAGCTTAAACAATCAAGGTATGTCTCTAAACATCCTGTTCACCACTTCTATTTGGCCGCCGGGTGGATGATATGCAGTGCTCATCTTGAGTTTGGTGCCCTCAGAATCTAAAAATAACTTCGGTCCAAAATTTACTAGTGAAGACCCCATCACGATCACTTACGATGGACCTTGGCATCCCATGTAGTTTAACAATATTTTCTATATGAAAATCTGAGCAATACTAACAACAAGTAGTAGGGATTTCAAAGACAGCAAAAAAATGAGCATATTTTCGTGAAAGTCGATCAACCACCACAAGGATTGTGCTTTTACCTTTTGAAGGTGGTAACCCTCGATGAAGTCCATGGAGATGTCACCCACACCGAAGTCCGGTATGGGTAGTGGTTGTAGTTTCCCCGGACTTGCCACTATTTCACCTTTTTTTTGTTGACATACATCACATTCAAATAATTTTTTTACATTATTTCGTAAATAATTTTTTTCATCCCTTTCCAATAAAAGTTTTGCTTCACTCTTTTTTCAATTTCATCTTTTTTCTCGGAGGTGAGGATAGCGGTAAAGGCCGAGTGTTTCCATGGTGGTTTGTTTGATGCAAGGATTGGAATCCTTTTTCCATTGGTCATGTTCACCAGTAGGAGGAAGACCCTCAATCCCAAGTAAAAACATCTTCAAAATTCAACAAATTTTTTGGGTGATATTTTGATTTTTTAATTTCTGTTTTTTCCCCCTCTGTTGTTGTTGCTGGAGATGCATAAGAAAGCCACCATTTATCTTGTGTAAAACTTTCTCCATTCGTTGGGTTGAAATGGGTTACATGCGTTGCTTCCCGCTTCCGCCAGAGGGTGACCCTTCACCTTTGCAATAGAATTTCATAATCAATTTGGAAAAGTTCCAAGAGACATCACCTAGTGTTGTCAGCCATTCTATGCCCAACACAGCCTCATAATCATCAATTGGTAGGAGGAAGAAGTCGGCAACAATTTCTTGGTCCCTGTAGTAATAGTTTCACCATGGGCATCTTTTGGTCGCATTTTTAGATTCACCGTCGGCGACCTTTACGTCGAACTTGCTGCAACCTTCGATATGGAGCGCCATCCGAGAAAGCAGCAACCTTACTGTTTAGAAAGTTATTAGTGCTGCCTCAGATCGATGAGAATGGTGATCGGTTGTTGTTTGAGCAGCCTCCAACTTTCATCATTTTTGGATTTGAGTAGCCGGCTAGCGATGTACCATAAAGTCGACCGATTGTGGGGTTTTCTTCCACATCTTCATCCTCATGTTCAAGACTCTTCTTCTAGCTGTTCACTGATCTCTTCTTCCACTGGTTCAATCACAAGAAGTCTCCCCTTTTTAGCCGATGATGCTCATGGCTCCACCTGGCCGTCACAATGCCAACATAACCCTTTAGGATCGGTCTCAAGCTCTTCTCTTGTCAACCTTTTTGGTGCAGGAGCTCTACTGATAGTAGGGCAGGCTAAGGGCTTCAATATTTCTGGTGGGGGAATGACCCTAGTCCTCCGGGCTTCATGGTTCAATCGCTCCTCCCAAGTCGCGAAAAGAGATGGTCGCCATAAGCGCGGTGCATTGTTGTCGCGCTTTTAACTTCTCCCCCGAATCTCCGGCTTCAAGCCCTCAATAAATGTCCCCAATAACTATTTTTTCAGACCAATCATGAGTTTGATTAGATAACCTTTCAAACCTGGTTTGATACTCCCGGATGGTGGAGTTTTTTCTGATCTTTGCTAGTTGTCCGTCGATGTTCTCGTAATCGGTTGGTCCAAAAATGGATCGCCAGTCCTTCTTTGAATTGTCGCCATGAGAGGACTCCATGAGTATGTTCAAACCAATCAAACCATTGTATGGCATCTCCTTCAAGATGTATAGCTGCAATTTCTACCATAGATGCATCTCATGGGTTTTGTGGTACCAAAATATCGCCTCGCCGGAGAGATCCAACCAATCGGTCCCCTTCTTCCCATCTAGGGAAGTCCACCCTCATCATGGATAGTGAGGATCGGTCATAGAGCCCCCCTCTCTAGAAGGTCATCTCTTCGACAGAGCTCTCCCCTTGATGTGATTTCTTTGGGCTGGGGGTCCACCCAAACTAAGTTCTAACAAAGAGAGTCCCAATCTTCTCCTCCATTCGTGTCTCAAGGCTTCGAATTTAGCATCAATTGCCTCCTCGGATGCCATAGCATATGTCTCCAAATCTGTAATATTAAGATCTCTTTGTTGCGGGTTAAAGGCATGAATTATTTGAGGGAAGTGGTGGCCGAAATGGTTTGTGGATTGGTGGATGTAGGCTGCGGTTTAGGCTTATTTTCAGGGCTGTTTTGGGTGCTGTTTGGGGCTGCGATTTGATGGAGTTTTGGGCTGAGATGGTAGTGGATGAAGGTTAGGGAAGAAGGTTTTAGATCTGTGGTAGCTCACAGCAAAGATTTGACAAAAAATCAATAGAAATTGCTGCCTATGTGTGCTGTCTCAGAAGAGCAGAATTGTCGTCAAGAAATATCGGTTTTTCAACGAAATTTCCAGCGAAAACTCAGGGGTTTGAGGAGGGGGGTTTGATGGTAGAATCTTAGTTTAGATAGCAACAAGGATAACAAATTGGATCAAGAAATTTTGGCAGCAAAGCAGTAAAGAAATCGGTGCAAGTTATGATAGCGTAAATTTCGTCAAAAAAAATTTCAGCAGTTTGCAACGAGAGATTGCAGCAACACACGAATTTTTTTTTGTGATGAATTCCACAATAGATCAATCATGGATGGGAGCCAAGATGATCTATGAGGTGCACAAAAAAATTTCGTTCAAAAAAAGGATAACAATTAGATCGGTTAAAGGCAAAGCAACACACGGCTGAAATTTTTACAAAGAATCCTTCGTTTCAAGAAGATGGTAACTTTATGACGCAAGGAATTCGCAGAAAGGGATCGATAGAAAACTTTTTTTGATATTTTGGATGAAAAATTACAGCAAAAAAAAAGGTATTGGTGGTAGAAAAATACCAGATCTGATGCAATTGAGGTGGCGCATCAGAGATTGATTTGATCACGCCAAGAGATGACGGTGGAGATGATGACGCCAAGAGCAATTGTGGGAATTGCTTGGCCGATGGTGGGTGGCAGAGATGGCAGCAAAAGCAGCAAGATTGCTGCTCGATACCAGATGATAGAACCCCAGAGGAATTCTATAGAGATTGATCTTTGAGGGGATCAACCCTTGGAACGCTATAGGGGTTCCACCCTCCAAGTAGCCCCGGTGGCTGCAATTGTAGATTGATCTTTCTTATTTCCAAAGAGGTGGAGGCTACAAGCTTATATAGAGCTCCAAACCCCAACCCTAGGGGCTGCTTCCTAAGTGAACTACCCATTTGCCCTCAACCTTAGGGCCCCCCAAGAACAAGGGGGGCATGGCTAAGAAGCCCAAAGACCCAAATATAAACCCTAGCCTCTTCTTTATAGGATAGAGGTGACTAGGTGGGGTTTATTACATTCTCACGTGGTTTTTATTAGCTGCTACATGGTTGAGTAGGACCCAACCCCTCGCTAGGGTCCATTATTGGCATTTTATCTCTTTATTATCTAGTTGCATATATTGTGATGTCCTTGGATTTGTGCAATGGGAATGGATCGTGATGAGATTACGATAATGAGACCGATTCACCTTTTAAACACAGACCCTAAATTATCCCGGTCATAGGTTTTCGAGAAGGACATCGAGATAACCGGATAGACCGGTGTGTTGTATACCCATTCATATGATGGAGGTAGCTGGTCTCATAGCTACTGTGTGGGGGGACACTAAGGGTACAAGTGCAGTGTGCTCATTGGAGAATGAGTTCACCGATTGATCCACCTACATGGAATGCTGGATGGTTATTGATACCTCACGCCGACAACAATGATTTCCGTAGTCCCAGTAGTGTATATCTGGTCCTTAGACTTGAGACACCAAGGATGTCTGTATGAGTACTCCACTCTTTGATACCGGACTTATAGGTTTGGAAAGTTCCATATCTAGTACAATGGGTCATTGGGAGTGGTAGCCAACCTTACGAGGGCTATTGAGTGTCAATAGAGGATCATCCGCTCTTGGTATCATGAGAGGAATATCCCATGTGTTCTTGCTCGAACAAATCCTTGGCCAAGGTTATTTGGATTGAGAGAGAAAGAGTTCTCTTGGAGAATCCAACAAGAGCAAGACTTCGAGAGAGAGACCGTATGGGCTGACATGACACCATGCCCGGTATAGGGTCTTTGGGATATTAGATGGATGAGGGATTATAGATACATGGTAACGAGGAGATGATAGGTCCAAAGGATTGGATTCCCTTGTATATTAGGGGTCAAATAAGTAGTGGCCTGGTACGCCCCATGAAGTCGATGAGTTGGGTGAATTATTATAGAGATAATAATTCACCAAGTCGAAAGGAGTTCGACAAGTATGACTCACGGCCACTCGATATTGGGCCTAGAGGGTCACACACATATGGTAGGTGTTGCGATTGAGTAGAGGTTGGGATATGAGATATCATTGAACCCCTATCTTATTGGATATCCATTAAGCCCTAAATTATTGGATCTTGAGATGAGATCCAATAATTGCTAATAAGAGATTATTGGGTAGAAACCCACTAATCCAAGAGGCTTGGGTAATTGGATGGAGATCCAATACCCAATAGGGCAAAAAAGATCCATTAGGGTTTTTTCAAGGGGGCCTCTATAAATAGGAGGGAACCAAAGCTCTATAGGTTGAGGGTTTTTTTTGGTAGCCACCTCCTATTCTCCTCTCCCAGAGAGAGAGGTGCATCATGCAATCCCCTGCCATGTGTGGATACCGCTAGAGAGGAGGACGCTTGACCTCCTTCATCCTCTCCCACGATCTCAGGAATTGGGGGATATATGATCTCCCTAGGTATCTTCTTTTTACACATGGTTTTTTGTGGATTTTTTTTTGATTTAACCGATCTTTGCATGATGACAAAAAAACTTTCTATGGGAAATCTGGGGTTTTGTTTTTTGTTCTTCCTTGCAAGATGTGATGTCGCTCCCCCTTGGATTTCCCAACAAGTGGTATCGAGCTAGGTTGTTCATTTGAAGATCGGATCTTAAACTGCGTGTGTTGTTGTTTTAGATCTCTTTTGACGCCAAAATCATTAATGAAAAAGGATGAGGAAGGGCAAAGCAGCAAGCTGTTGTTTTGTGCCCTTTCGTTTGTTGGGCGAATCGCGCAACTTGGTTGCAGCGACCTGGGACCTTAATGGCCTTTGGCTTGTTAAGAGGCACCGCAAGCAGGGCAACGGGCAGGCGGGCTTGCCCAGCCGACCGCCTTGTCGGCGCTTGAGGCACCGCTGCCGCGGTGGCGACTCGGCCGGCGGCGCGACATCGTGGGCAAAGCGCAAGAGCGCGGGCGGACGCCTTGGGTGGCCATCCTGCGGCACCACGCGACAAGACCGGCGGCAGCCCGGCCAGGGTGATCTGCCGAATGCACGCCATAAATGGCAGCGTCGCCGTGGCATGGCCACGCCAGATGCGGAACGGGCGGGGCCATGGCCTAATAAGTGGTACCCGTGGGGCAGGCCGCGTCAAGGGCAAATGATGGTTTTGAAGGAAGGGAGTTAGGGTTTTAGGGCAAAAGATGATTTTGCCCCTCGAAATTTTAAAAATTCTAGATTCTATCCCTTTTGATAGAATTACCAAAATACCCCTAGAATTTGAAAATTCTAGATTCTATCCCTTTTGATGACAGAATTACCAAAAAATATCCCCAAATGACCAAAATACCTTTGGGAATTCAAAAAATTCCCTTTATGTCCTTGATTTTCAAAAAATTAAATATGTTAATTAAATAGTTTAATTAACTATTATTTTTTTATCTAGTAGTCCTATAAAATAACATATACATGTGATGATGTATGATGTGATAGATGATCATGGACTTGTGATGTGATGTGTGTACATGTGATTATTATTATTATTGGGGCTCTATGAGCCTCTATTTTTTTTTCATTTATTGTTGGGCCTTTGCATGCCTTATAATTATGTTGTAATTACATGAGGAGGGCAATGGTAGCGTGACTCACGAGGTCGAGACAGACGATCCGACGCATAAAGATGTGTTGAGATGCCGGCGGATCCGACGAAGCGAGATGGGCGATCACGAGAGGCATAGAGATGCATGCAACACACATAGATCTTGATGTGAGTGATTGGGCCCACTGGCTCGGGGGCGATCACATTAGGATATGGTCCATGATCATCTGGTGTGATTGCTCATGTGATGTGTGATTAGTTATACACCTACTAGATATATATATATATTTATATATATATATGTAGATATATATATTAAATATGTATGTGTGTGACACATTATGTTAGGAGACCAAACCAAAAATCTCCATTATTAATAATATTAGTCGGGTAAACATGAGGCAATTAGATTGACCCACGTGGCCTTCCATCGTTATAGCTAGAAGCCGATTCGGTGTAGGTTGAGTTGGTCGAGTCCCTCGAGACTCACCTATATCGCGTCTTCGCCATCTTATCTATGACATAGAGATGTCATAGGTGACCTCGAGGACATGGTATGCTTGGTGAGTCCCTCGAGAGTATATCACCCTAATCAAGACTCATCTGGTAACGATGTTAATGACTTAACCGAACATCATGGTTGGTCGAGTCCCTCGAGGCCATGGTGGTTTGGAGGCCAAACAGGGACGGGAATCACAAGGAGTTGTGATTGGCAAGAGTTGTCTACCTTTACGGGCTTAACGTGATTGGTCGAGTCCCTCGAGGTTACGTTAAGACGCCGATTGGATCCTCGATCCCCACTAGAGATCCGGGGGGTCTCCGATTCACACATATGGGAGGGAGGGTGTTGTGTGTCTCAAAAAAAATTAGTGGGAATACATTAAGATAGAAGTCCTTATCTTAATTATTTAAATTTTTACAAAGTCTGCATGTTATTTATTTTTTGCTACATCTTTTTTATTTCAAAAAAATGTCGCTTTCAAATCCTTTACGTGGCATACTTGATGCCAACCGCCTCACTGGTCCAAATTATATGGATTGGCTTCCATAATCTGAGAATCATTCTCACGATGGAGAAAATCACATATGTCCTTGATATAATGATCCCTACGCCGAACGAAGGGGCAAGCGAGGATGAGATCTTTCGTTATGTGAAGTACTTAGATGATTCCACTCTTGCTCAGTGTTATATGTTGGCCTCTATGACTCTTGAAAGTTACAGAGACAACATGAAAATATGGATGCTAATTCCATACTCCTACATCTCCAGAAAATTGTTTGAGGAACAGGAAGAACTCAGCGATATGAGATATCAAAGAGTCTTTTTTCCATGCTAGGATGATTGAGGGGACAGGGTTCAAAACCATGTCCTTAAGATGATTGAGTGGATCGAAAAACTCACAGTGTCTAGGAATGGTCCTAGAGGATAACCTTGTGTGGATCTTGTGCTTTCATCCCCCTACCAGATTCCTTTTCTCAGTTCATAATGAATTTTAATATGAACAAACTTGAGGTGACCCTCCCAGAGCTCCTCAATATGTTGAGAGAAGCAGAGAGCACCATCAAGAAAGAGAAGCTGGGTTCTCTACACTAGTGAGAAAAAAGAAAAGGAAGGGCGAGAAGACCCTTAAGAAGGGCAAGGGCAAGGGCAAAATGGGTAAGGCAAAGGTTGCCAAGAAAGACCCAACAAAGGACAAAGGCCCAAGTGCTTCCACTATGGCAAAGATGGGCACTTGGAAGAGGAACTACAAAAGAGTACCTTTAGAGAGGGGAAAAATAAAAGCTTTGAGAAGCTTTAGGTACATTCATGATCAGTCTCCATTTGTGTCAGAATCTTATGATAACACATGGGTATTGGATACCGGAGTGCTTATCATATTTGTAATTCGTTGCAGGTTCGGCAGGACCTAGGAGATTGAACAAAGGTGAGATGGACCTTAAGATGGGCAATGGAGCAAAGGTTGCTATAGTGGCTATTGGCAAGGTCACCTTACATCTGCTTGGTGGAGCTATTATTGCATTAGATGCATGCTATTATGTTCCTTCTATTATCAAAAAAATATTATTTCCATTTCATGTTTGATAGTTAATGGATATAAATTAGTTTTTTTTGAGAACAATGGTTGTTCAATAATATTAGATGATGAGATCATCATGAGAGGAACATTGCATAATGGTTTATTTATGCTAGATATAACTCCACATATCATGAGTGTAAGTGAGTCTAAGAGGAAATGAGAAGTGGAGAACCAAACAAGAAAGAGTATTAAAAACCCTTCGATTAGATCGAGGAGGTGAGTACTTGAGTACAGAGTTCACCCAGTTCTCAAAGACTATGGGATTTTATCCCAATGGACACCTCCTTATACACCATACTTAATGGTGTATTAGAAAAGGAGGAATCACACTTTGTTAGACATGGTGCATGTTCCATGATGTGTTTACCCGACCTACCCCATCTCATTCTGGGGATATGCCCTAGAGACCGCAGCTTACCTTTCGAACAGAATTCCAACTAAATCGGTGATGTCTACTCCATATGAGATATGGAATGGGAAGAAGCTCGATCTTAAGATTGTTAAGATTTGGGGCTGCCCCCGCCCCATGTTAAGAGACACAACCCCGACAAGTTGGAATCTAGGATGGAATGGTGCAAGTTCAGGTGGGATACCCCAAAGAAACTTATGGGTATTATTTCTATCACCCTGAGGACCAAAAGGTCTTTGTAGCCAAGAGAGCAAAGTGTTCCTTGAGAAGGAACACATTCTTGGTGGAGACAAGTGGGAGCATGATAGAGTTGAGTGAGGTTGGAGAACCTAGCTCAAGCACCATTCCTAGAATCTGTTCGGATACCTAACACACAAGTTCCAACTTTACGTAGGTCCGATAGAGTATCCCATCCTCTGAGAGATATGTGGGACATATCGAAAAGAGAGGATGTTGAGGATATTGATCCTCGGACCTACGAGGAGGCTATTATGAGCATAGACTCAGGAAATGGCAAGAAGCCATGAATTCAGAAATGGATTCCATGTACTCCAACAAGGTTTGGAACCTAGTTGATGCACCCGAGGGTATTGTACCCATTGGTTGCAAGTGGATCTTCAAAAAAAAGAAGATTGGAGTAGATGGAAAGGTAGAGACCTATAAAGCAAGGCTAGTGGCTAAGGGTATCGTCCAAAGGCAAGGTGTTGACTATGATGAAACTTTTTCACCCATAGCCATGCTAAAATCCATTTGAATTCTATTGGCTATTAAAGCACACTATGATTATGAGATCCGCAGATGGACGTCAAAACCGCATTCCTCAATGGTAACCTCGAGGAGGAGGTGTATATGATATAACTTTGAGGGATTAGGTGTCCAAGGATAACCCGGATAAGGTGTGCAAGTTGCTTAGGTCCATTTATGGATTGAAGCAAGCTTCCAAAAGTTGGAACATAAGATTTGATGAGGCGATCAGATCTTATGACTTCGTTAAGAAACGAAGATGAACCTTGTGTGTATAGGAAATTAAGTGGGAGCACTATCACCTTTTTTGGTATTATATGTGGATGACATCGATCATTGGGAATGATGTAGGAATGCTCTCCACAAGTAAAGACTTGGTTATCTAGGCACTTCTCCATGAAGGACTTAGGGGAAGCATCCTACATATTGGGGATATGGATCTATAGAGATAGATCCAAGAGGATGCTTGGCTTGTCCCAATCAAGGGTACATAGACACCATTGTCAAAAAAAGGTTTGGCATGAAAAATTCCAAGAGAGGTCTCATACCAATGAGACATGGAATATCACTTTCTAGGAGTATGTCCCCAAAGACTCTAAAGAAAGGGCACACATGGATATGATGCCATATGCATCAATGATAGGATCTATCATGTATGCTATGCTATGTACTAGGCTACGATATAGCGCATGCTTTGAGTGTCAAGCGAGATATCGAGGTAGATCCAGGCTTGGAGCACTGAAAGTAGTAAAATGTATCCTTAAGTACTTGAGAAGGACTAAGGATCTTTTTATTGGTATATGGAGGTAGTAGCCTCAAGGTTGAGGGCTACTGGGACTCGAGCTTCTAGTCCGATGTCGATGATAGCAAGTCTAATTCAGGGTATGTGTTCACCTTGAATGGAGGAGCAATATCTTTGGAAGAGTTCCAAGCAAGACACTACTACACGACTCTTCGACCATGAGAGGAGGAATACATTCTTGTGGTAGAGGCAACAAAGGAGGGAGTGCGGATGAAGAAGTTCATCACAGACCTAGAGTCATCCCAAGCAAGCGAGGATATGATTCCTTTATATTGTGACAAATATGGGATGATTACTCAAATAAGGGAACTTGGTCTCATAGAAGTGTTTCGAGGAGGTTCCAACTTATTAGAGAGATCATGGGTTCAAAAAGATGTAGTAATGGAAAGAGTTCCATCCAAGATAACATTGTAGATCCACCGACAAAGCCATTGACTCAGATTGTCTTTGAGCGTCACAGAGGTCCGATGGGGATCAAACATGTTGGTGATTGGCTTTTAGGTCAAGTGGGAGATTGCTAGTTATAGGTGCCCTACAAGCCAATCACATGAGTGATTGCACTTGTAACATGATATGCGTCAATCTCTTTCTTTATGATTATTGGCATTATCTCACATTATCTAGATGTTGCATATATTGTGATGTCCTTGGATCTATGCAATGGGAATTGGATCGTGATGAGATCACGATAATGAGACCGATTCACCTTTAAACATAGACCCTAAATTATCACGGTCATAGGTTTTTCGAGAAGGACATCGAGATAATAGGATAGACTAGTGTGTGTATATACCCATTCATATGATGGAGGTAGTTGGTCTCATAGCTACTCGTGGGGGGACACTAAGGGTACAATGCAAAAGGTGCTCATTGGAGAATGAGTTCTTTGATTGATCCACCTATGGAATGTTGGATGGTTATTGATACCTCATGTTCGAACAATGATTCCGTAGTCCTAGTAGTGTATATCGGTCCTTAGACTTGAGACACCAAGGATGTCTGTATGAGTACTCCACTCTTTGATACCGGACTTATAGGTTTGGAAAGTTCCATATCTAGTAAATTGGTCATTGGGAGTGGTAGCCAACCTTACGAGGGCTATTGAGTGTCAATAGAGGATCATCCGCTCTTGGTATCATGAGAGGAATATCCCATGTGTTCTTGCTCGAACAAATCCTTGGCCAAGGTTATTGGATTGAGAGAGAAAGAGTTCTCAAGGAGAGAATCCGAACAAGAGCAAGACTCGAGGAGAGACCGTATGGGCTTGACAACACCATGCCCGGTATAGGGTCTCTGGGATATTAGATGGATGAGAGATTATAGATACATGGTGGCGAGGATAGATAGGTCCAAAGGATTGGATTCCCATATCGTCTGGGGGGCATGGGTGTAGTGGCCTGGTACGTCCCAGTAGTCGATGAGTTGGGTGAATTATTATAGAGATAATAATTCACTAAGTGAAAGGAGTTCGACAAGTATGACTCATGCCATTTCGATATTGGGCCTAGAGGGTCACACACATATGGTAGGTGTTATGATTTAGTAGAGGTTTGGATATGAGAGATATCCATTTGAACCCCTATCTTATTGGATATCCATTAAGCCCCTGAATTATTGGATCTGAGATGAGATCCAATAATTGCTAATAAGAGATTATTGGGTAGAAACCCACTAATCCAAGAGGCTTGGGTAATTGGATGGAGATCCAATACCCAATAGGGCAAAAAAGATCCATTAGGGTTTTTTGGGGGGCCTCTATAAATAGGAGGGGAACAAAAGCTCTATAGGTTGAGGGTTTTTTTTTGGTAGCCACCTCCCTATTCTCCTCTCCCAGAGAGAGAGGTGCATCGTCATAATCCCCTGTTGTGTGGATACTGCTAGAGAGAGGAGGACGCTTGACCTCCTTCATCCTCTCCCACAGATCTGTAGGGAATTCGGGGGATATATGATCTCCCTAGGTATCTTCTTTTTCTAACAAATTGTAACCGCGATATCAAATCTTTTTTTGACGAACTTCGGCATGAATTTCAGAACTTTCGACATATATGTTTGATATCTTCGATGGATTCTCAACAGCTCCAGATTTTATGGCGAAATTCCACGAATCTTCCTCGAATTATTGAATCTTGGATTTTCATTTGATGAAACTAATTGATTATGTTTTGCAAAAAATTATGTTTTGAGTCATGCAACATGCTTTCGAATGATTAGACAATTGGCGTAGGAAGAATTGATGTTATGATTAGAGGAAATCACGTTAGGTGATTGGACATTGAGCCTTGGTCCAGAGGACGGCAAAAAAGGAAAAAAAAAAAGAAATCGAACGTGGGCAGGCGAGAAAGTTATGCCAAGGGAGATCGGGTTACTCTTTATGACTAATTGGGCAATAAGCTGTGGAGAGACGATGAGTAAAGTGTCTGACAAAAGCGCCAATAGTCAAGTAATGTGCACCAACAATACCATATGATTTGTATTGTAATAATTATACAGATCGGAGTAGGATTAAAGCTTAATTGAGTTATAATGGGGCCAACCTAGTTAAGGGTCAACTAGCCTGCCAAGCTGGGTGAAAGGCAAACGAAAGGCCCAAAATGTGCATACCAAGTGGTAGCACACTACTAGAAGGCTGTTCTTTTAAGAAACTGGGTGGTGGTACCACCTGGTGGGCGATGGTACCAACAATACATTGATATGTTAGTGTGTTTCAGCGATGGTACCGTCAGGTGATAATGACAGTAACGCTTTAGTACACTAGTGGTGTGCACCTGTTGGTGGTACCACCATGACAAGCAATGGTACAGGTAAAATCGGTGTCCAGAAAAAAGTTTTTAGTTCCAAGTTTGAAACAGATTAGAGCCTATAAAAACACTTCCCATCCTTGGGTTGAAGACAAACACACATACTTTTAAAAGTGGAGAAAATGCTATTCAAATCACTTTAGAAATCCTTTCAGTTCTCATTTGTATTCCAACAAAAGAGAGAGCTTAAGTGTTTGTAAGAGTTATCTCCCCAGTCCTCGGCCAAAAGGAGAGGTGCTGTAAAGGGAGTTCATCTTAGTGGGGAAGAAAGACAACAGGGGAAAGTTGCGGCTCCAAGTAAAGAGGAATCGTGAGTGGGATTCTGATGACCAACCACTATAAATCGTACGGTATTTACTTCTTGCCAAATTTACTTTACAAGTCGTTAGAACCCTTTATGATTCTAAGCTTGGGGTTGATCTCTGGGGGGGCCAAGGCCTCTGAACTCTATGGGGTTCCTTCCTCCAAGTTGCTTGCCAAAGGTTGCTAAAAGGATTGATATATTCATTGATGAAAAGGGGATGAACACATGGCTATTTATAGGCTTTAAAGCCCAACTCCCTAATAGGACTCTTACCAAGACCTAACTTTTCAACCCAACTTCTAATAAGACCTTCTTTAGTAGGGATTCTAATTCCACAATAAGACTTTTTTTTACTTCTAAATCAACTCTTTTCTTCCAATAGGACCCATCTTTAATTGTGGACTTTTCCAAAGGAATCCCAACAGGATTCTTTTCTAATAGACTTTTTTCCTAATAATAGGACTCTGGATTTAATGGACTCTTTCCTAAGATTCCCTAATGTTTCACCTCTTTAATAAAATTAAATTAGGATTCAGAGAATCAACTCTTATCAATGAAACCAAATTAGGAGTCATAGGAGAGTCCTGAGATCGATCCTTCAAATTAGCTTGTTCTAGGGTTGACGCTCCATGAATTTCGAATTTGATCTTCAAGTCGCCGTAGTCTTCCAAAGTGGCATCTTCACCGGTAGGTTTGCCCAACGATAACACTTCAAGTAATGGGTCGTCGTCGCTTGAGTCATCCGGCCGATCAATAATGGCACTTGGTTGTTTCCGGAGCTCTGTTGGGTAGTTATATTTGATGGATGGCTTTGAAGAAGCATCTATTTTGTCCCCAACTCGAAATTTCTCTCTTCAAACATGACACATGGAAGACCGGATGGATTCGGAACTGTGTAAGTCCAACTATATACTATTCTCCAATTCTCCTAAATCTAGTAGGGTCCATAGAACCCCAGGTGAAAGCTTCATAGATGCTCCGGTTTGGTTGATGTTTGCTAAGAATGGTCGGGAGCCATAGAAGACCCAATCTCCTACCAAAAAAATTCTCTTTCACCTTTGTGTTGATCATATCTTTGTTTCATCCTTGCTTGTGCTTATAGTGAAATTATCTTTTAAACAACTTCAAGTATTTTGTCTCTATCTTGTAGTTCCCCTCACTTGTTCTACTTTAGAGGCTTCAAATACATATTTTGGAATTATGAGGAAGGTGGCCATACATGGCCTCATATGGCGTACATTTTGTGGATGAATGATAAGTTGTATTATACCACCATCACTCGGCCCGGAAGCCATTTTATCCATTCTTTTGCCTGGCCACAACGGTGAAGCATCTAAGGTATGTCTTTCAAACACTATTTCACCACTTAGTTTGGCTGCCTAGTTTATGGTGATATACCACACTCATTCAAATTTAGTGCCTTACATCTAGAATAACTTTGTATCCAAAAATTTGCTCGTGAAGACCCCATCACAATCACTTACAACAGATTCCCCAAAGATCCCTGATTTTACAATATTCTCCATAAAGTTTCATAATACTAGAAGTAGTGCAGGATTACAAATGGCACAAAAGTGAGCACACTGTAGGTGATCAACCACCGACAAAAATTGTAGTTCTTTTCTTATGATGAGGGAAGCCTAACATGAAATCCATTGATATATCACCATATTGATTCTAGATGGGTAGAGGTTGTGCTTTTTTGGGACTTGCATGTCTTCACTTTTATGTCGCTGGATACATCATCACATTGTGCTACAAATCAGCAACAATGTTTTTCATCCCTATCCAATAAAAAATTTTGCTTAATTCTTTTATAGGTTCTAAAGAACCCTGGGAAAGTCTTGACATAGGTGTGGAATGCATTCTCTTGAAGGATGGTCTTTATCACCAGTAAATTTGGCACAAGCACAATAACGTCCTTTATATCATAAGTCCTTTGAGTCCCAACTATAATGAGCCATAGAGCTTGGTGCTTCCTTTAATTTTTTATAATTTTACTTGTTTCGGATTATCTTGCCATTCCCTCCAACATCCTCAAGGAAGTCGATTTATTTAGTGAAACAAGCGAAAATTCAACTTTTGTTTGCATGGAAAGTTGCCACATCTACAACAACATTATCTTTTTTTTTGTTTTTTTTTCATAATCATATCCAAGAAGCTTTATTACCCATTTTTTGCCTCGGGGAAGATATCTTTTACCCAAAAAAATATTTTAGGCTTTTTATGGTTTGTCTTGATGTGAAAAAGTGTGCCCCGGAAAAATGCCGGTCTCCATTTGGACACCTGCAAAATCGTGAGCATCTCCTTATCATAAATAGTCATCTTGAGATGTGGAAGAGATAACGCATTACTAGTATAAGCGAGGGGGTGACCATCTTGCATTAGTACAGCACCATCCCCTGCTCCGGAGGCATCAGCTTCAATAATAAAAGTCTTAAGAAAGTCGGGTAATGTGTACTGGCGTTATTATTACGACTTTAAGTTCATCGAAGGCAGTGGTGGCTTTGTCCGACCACTGGAAAGCATCTTTTTTCAGCAAGGAAGTAAGGGGGGTGCACTGATCTTTCCATAGTCTTTCACGAACTTGGTAGTAACCTGTTAAACCAAGAAAAGCCGTGCAGTGATTTTATGTTCTCGAGTTGGCCAGTTCTGCATTGCTTCAATTTTTGAGGGTCCACTACCACCCCTTCCTCCTATATGATATGCCCAAGATATTCCATCTTTGTTGAAGAAAGTTATACTTTTTTTTTTGACAAAAAAGAACATGTTCTAATAAAAAATTGCCAAAATAAGTCTTAAGTGCTGAATATGACTTTCAAAGAAGGGTTGTAAAACAAGGATATCAAAGAAAACTGTACAAACATCAAAGATAACTCAGAAAATATCATTCATAAACTTGAAGGTGAAGGGAGCATTGGTGAGACCAAAGGGCATTACCAGAAATTCATATGACCGTTGTAAAAGAAAGGGCGTTTTCGGTGTTTTTCTGCACACCTCGTATTTGATGATACCGGATCGAAGGTCCAACTTTGTGAAGACCATGCTCCTTTAATTCATTAAGCAATTCATTTACTATTGAATAGGATACTTGTCCTTGATTTGTTATGTTGTTGAGAACTGGTAATCAACTATTATTAGCCATATTCCGTCTTTCTTTTCACATTTAGGACCACTAGTAGAAGAGTAGGGGCTGCAACTTGACCAAATAACCTGTTTCGCTTTTGACAATCCTTTTATTTCATCTTTTTGAGATGTGGATACCGATATGAAATTAGTATTTACCAGAGGTTTCCTGCGGAAGAATCTCGTATATTGGATGATCGTCGTTTGATGGGAGGTAGGTCGCTATGGTTAGATCAAATATATCTAAAATTTACCCAAGGAAGAAGGTTTGATCTTCAAAATTTGGTTGGTTCTCCTTAGGTTGCTGCTCAAGTTAAAACAAAAAAGCAGCTGCATGCTTTGTACAAAAATTTCTCCCATTCGTTGTCAGGTAAAATTGCCGTTCGCCTCATGTTCTTTACACGGTATCACATGTTTTCCCCTTACTATAAAATTTCATAATTAGTTTCAAAAATTCTAGAAAAACATCACTAATGTTGTCAATCATTCATTACTTTGCTTTTGGCCTCATAATCATTGAGGGAGGAAAAAAAGAAGGCAATTATCTCTGGTCCCACAAACAATAGTTTCACGCGGGCAGCAATAACATCACACTTCAAAAAATTCATCTGTCAAGACTTTAACATCAAACCCTGTAATTATATAAGGTAAGGCCATCCGGAGGGATAGCAACTTTGCTATTCATAAAAATTAGTGCTCCCCGTGTCAATAAGAATGGTGGGGATTGTTGTTGCTCCGTAAATCCTCCCACTTTCATTAATTTGGTTGCATAACCCAAGAAGGGCGGCCATCATAATATCAATTATACTGTTCTTCATCCATGACCTCTTCCTCATGCTCCTGGACCTCCTCCTTCATTTCTTCAAGAGGTTCAATCAATAGGAGGTGGCCCTTTGCAGCGATGGATCGGGTTCACCTGACCAGTCAGAATGCCAACAAAGACCCCTCCTTTGATCAATCGACAGTAGTTCTTCTTTGTCAATTTTTTGGGCAGTGAAGAAGGATGGCTGGAGTAGAAGGGGGTTTATATGTTGAGGTTCTAGGAGTGGTTCCCCATCCTCCAAGAATCTTGGTTGAGAATGTTCTTCTTGTATTCGGGCAAAAAAATCGCAAACATGATCATGGCATGTCATCGGGTAAATTTAACTTCCCCTTATCTCTCGGGTTTGAGTTCCTTGGATAAATGTTCCCTAACAATTGATGATAGTCCAATCACGAGCAAGGTAAAGGTAACTTCTCAAACCTGGTTTGGTACTCTTGAATCAGTAGAGGTTTGTCAATTTTTATGAAAGTTGGCCATCGATATTTTCGAGGTCCAAAATGGTTCATTGAAGGTAAATTAAATTGATTCCATGTCGGAGCCCCATGATTATATTCCAGCCAAATTGTACCCATTGAATAGCATCTCCTTCAAGGTGGATGATAGCAATCCCCACCATAGCATTATCCCATCGCTGTAGAGAAAGAAAGTAACCCCCGCACATGAAATCCAACCGGGTCTCCCTTCTTCCCATCGTGGAAGTCCACCTCATGTGCGGCTGAAGTATGTCCCGGAGGCTGTCCCCTCCTTCCCAGGGTCCTTTCACCCTTCTCCTTGCTGCCTTGTTTGGTTGACCTGATGGTTGTCCATTCTAAATTGCAAACAAAGCGCCAATTTGCGATTCGAAGCGCCGTTCAATCCGCGATTCAACCGGAGATTCCCATGAATTTGGCATCAATTGGATCTCTTGGAAGCCATAGCATCGCGTCCTGAGACTCCAGATGCCCTTTTTTTTTTTTCTGTTGACGGGTTAATGGCATGGGTGGTGGAAGGTTCGACAATAGATCGGTGATTGAAGGTTGTTGTAATGGTTTACTTTGTTTTTTGGGTCAGTGGTTTTTGATGCTTTGTTTCACCGTGAAGATCAAAGGATGATCATCTACGATTGCAGGAGATGACGGAATTCGGGACCCATGAGTGATATTCTAACAATTGTGGGAATTGCTTCAAGGGTTGTGGAGGGTCATGGAAGGGCAAACAGACGCCAAGAAAAACATTGCTTTCGACATTACCAAGTGTTAGGAACCCTCCACGGATTCTAAGCTTGAGGTTGCTGATCTCTATAGAGGGATCGCTCCCTTGGAACCTCTATATAGGGTTCTTCCTCCAATTCTGTCGCACAAAAGTTAAAGGATTGATCTATTCATTGATTAAAGGGATGAATACATGGCTATTTATAGGCTTCCTAAGCCCCAACTCCTAATAGACCCCTACTCAAGACCCCACTTTTCACCAACTTCTAATTAGACTCCTTCTCTGGTAGAGTTCTAATGCAAACAGGGACTTCTACTAATAGAACTCTTTTCCCTAACTCCCTACCTAATGGACTCTTTTCCAATAGGTTCCTACCGCTAATAAGACTCTTTTCTGGGACTCCTACTTCTAATGGGTTCTTTCATAAGACCCAACCCTAACCTTGACCTCTTCACCTCTTTAATAAGGGTGCCTGGATGATTTACATGAATGCCTTTATCAATTAAACTAAATTAGACCCTCATAGCTAGAGTCCTGACAAGCCCACCTCACTTCACGCTGCCTTTACTTTGCTTTCTGCTAGTCCATATGTGCTCCTAAAGCCAATCACATGAGTGATGGCACTCTGTGACTGATACGCACCTCTTCTCTTTGCTTATTATTGGGCATTTTATCAAATTTTATCTTAACGTGTTGCATATTGGTGATGTCCTTGGACTGTCGGTAATGGGAATCGGTCGTGGATGAGATCATAATAATGGAACCTCAATTTACCTTAAACACGCAGATAAATAATTTTGGTCATAGGTTACTCGAAATGAAGATGGAGGCAATAGGATGAACTAATGCTATATACCCATCCATATGATGATGGAGGTGGTCTGGTCTCATACACTGCGGGGGATGTAAAGAATGTAGTGCTTATTAGGGAATGAGTTCACGGGTGATCCGCTATGGAACGCGGGATGGTGCTGATACCTCATTCGGATAGTGATTGAAGTCCCAATAGTATGGTTTGAGATTCACAGACACCAAAGATATCTCCCGGTGAGTACTCCATACTCTTGGATACCGGACTTATAGGTTTGAAAGTTCAGATCTAGTACAACCGAGTATTGGGAGTGGTAGCCAACCCCAGGGGAGCTGTATCAATAGAGGATCATCCACACTCTGGGTATGAGAGAAATATCCCATGTATTCTTCCTGGAACAAATCTGTAACAAGGTTTTTTTGATTTGAGAGAAAAAAAGTTGTTTAGGGGAGAATGGATAAGAGCAAGAGGCTTGGAGAGTATTCATATGGCCCCATAACAACACCATGCCGGTTATGGGTATTCTGAAGATGTCTAGTTGGATAGGGAGGGATATGACAATACTTGTGAGAACTAAAAAAAATCCAATTCCCCATATCATATGGGGGCTTAGTGGCCCTGGACTCCCACAGTCGATGGTGAGTGAATTATTATAAAATAATAATAATTCACTAAGGGAAGGAGTTTCGACAAGTACGCATCTCACAAACTGGAGCATCGGGTTCAGGGGTCAAGGCCACATATGGTAGGTATGTGACGGTAGAGGTTGAATATGAGATATCTTGCTGAGCCTCTCTTATCTTAGTGGATATCCATTGGCCCGAATTGTGGATCCCAAGATGAGATCCAATTATAATAAGAGATTATAAAGAACCCACTAACCAAGAGGGCCGGTAATTGGTGGAGATCCAACAGGGGTAAGATTCATTAGGGTTTGGGCTCTGTGCAAATGGAATGGGAACCAAAGCTCTATGGGTTGGGGTTCTTTTGGTGGTTACACACCTCCTATTCTTTCCTCCTCCTTAGAGACATGCATCATCAGTCCCCACCGCAGGTGGATACCACTGAGAGAGGACAGCAACTTGACTTCATCCTTTCCTATAGATCTTAGAGGGGATCCGTGATATATGATCTCCTCAAGTACTTTCTTTGACATGGTTTTGAGATTTATTTTGATGTACCTACCCCATCTTTTGATGGATGAGTAACCTTTTCGAGAAGTCTATGGTTTATTTTTATTCTTCTGTTAGCCCTTCATGAGATGTTGCCTATAGGATTTTCCAACACTTTCTTCGTATCTCAAATTCTCTGATTAATTACATTTTTTTCATATGCTTTAATCCAAAATCAGTTTTCCAAAATGCTCCTCAACGCGGATTTTTTATAAATTTAAGTTTTAAACATCATTTTAAATCGTCAAATTTATTGTTCTTAACAACTAATTCACCCCCCCTCTTTTTGTTGCTCTAGATCCCAACAATTAGTATCGTGAGCCATGTTGTTTCTCTTTTAGATTTTACACCCATGAGAAAATGACTCTTCTTAATTTTCAAAGAGGTTTTTAAATTGTTCGGGTCCTCCATTCTTTAACGTCCTACATACACTTATTGGAAAAACTTGAAAAGAGTTTTTCTTTGCTTTCTATAAATTTGATTTATGGAACGTCATTAAAAATAGATTTCAACTACCCTTTCAAACTATTGTCAATGGTCGCATTTTAGAGAGAAAAATTTTTTCTTTAAAATACAAAGGCTATGAATATCTTATTTTGTGCTTTAGATAAACCTGAATTTAATCACGTTTCTTCTTGTGAACAACACAACCGATATTTTAAACACTTGAAAATCACGAGAGGGCACTAGTAGAGTCAAAAACTTAAAAAGTAAACCTCTTAATGTATGATTTTGAGCTTTTTTCGAATGGCATCAAGCGAGATTATCAACTATTACGTATACCATTTCATAGATGTCATCAATAGTTTAAAAAAGTCTCTGTAAATGATTTTAAATTTTAAACTCACTAATAATCTTAAGATCCCTTCCAAAAGGTGGGATCCTAAAGTAATAATGATACAAGAAATTAAAGATATAAATTATCCAGAAGAAGAACTAATTGGCTCATTGATGATGCATGAAATGAGCTTTTAGAACTCAATAAACATATGAACCACCGGAAACCTTCCAAAGAATAGAAAGGATTTGACACTTTGAACAATGAGAATGTCACTTAAGAATGACTCAGTGATGAGGATAATATTAAGAACCTTGAACTTTTGACATTGAAATTTAAAAGGTTCATAAAAAAAAAATGAAAAAAAACAAATGAACCTAAAAAGAATACCAACTCTCTACTATGAATGCAAGACCAATGCTCCAAAGACAAGTGTACTAAAGTGAAGAAAGGACAAGCAAAGAAGAATCAAGCAAATGAAGAGGCTAAATGGTTTTTTAACTACAATTACAAGGTGTTAACTCAATCAAAGCCCTTTGCTTTATAAAATTATTTAAAATTTTTTCTTGAGTGCTTAACATAGTTAGTAGGAAATTTTTTAATATCATGCTTCTCTTTCTAGCATTTTGAAAAAAAAAAAAATTATCATAAAAAATTATATGTTTTATGCATGTTATGATTTGAAATTTTGAATGATGTCTTGCAAACATTATGAATGATATCACATGATGTAATGCAATTCCATGCATATGATTTCTAGATTGATTTTCGGTTTCAATCCAATATGGCTTTGTTAAAAAAAAATATCATGATAATTGATCCCATGCTTGTACTCCTAACAAGATTAAATCCATGAATATTTATCTTGATGCTTTCATATCGATTTTTTTTTTTAAATATGCGCAGAATATCTAAAAACGTTGTTACTTGTTTTTTTTTGCTTGTAAAAAATGAAATCATTGATAATGAAATTGAATTTCCATGCATGTATATCTTGATGTTTTATATTGCTCTTGATTATAAACTTGTGCTTTTTATATCATGTATGAATTTTTGATAATGATCTTATAAGGTGTCATACTATTTTGACAAAACTTGTGAATCGGATTTATATAATGATGCTTTCAGGTTTAAAATAAGATGCATTATTTTTTACAAAAAAAAATCAATATCATGAAATCGTATGTTTCTTGATAATGCTTGCACTCCAAATATAATTAAAAAGATAGAAGCAAGTATATTGATGATTTCGTTTTTCAACATGATGCATGGCTTTTGAAAACGAAAATATGAACATGCTTATATGAGATCAACCATAAAATAAAAAAAAAACACATAAAAAAATTGAAAATGGGTTATCATGATTTATTTTTTTTTGTGTGTTTGGTCTTGATGGTTTATGATAAACTTTTGATGACATGTCATTTTTTTATATTGAAACTTGTTTTTTGGTTTACTTGGACAATACATTTTTTATACAAAAAAATGACTTGAGCATGCTTTCATGTAATTAATTTATTTTGCTCCTAATAAATTTTTTGAATGAAAGATTTGAACATTTTCTATGTGAGACCAATTTGTATGAATTGAAACAAAAAAGAGGAATGTTTTGTAAAAAAATTCTCTATCTTTAAAGTTTTGGCAAATTTGTCAAATTGAATGAGTTAAAAAATGAGAAATGAAAATATTAAAAGTTTATTATCATGTTAATGATTTTTTATATTATGATGATGCCATGAGGATTTGTAATAATGATGACTTGAAATCTCACATTTTGAAATGATGTGTTTGTGATGATCTTAAGTGACGCATATTTGTAATGATGATGGCTTTTCATTATGTCATGAAATATTTGAGTACACTTATGAAAACCAAACAACTAAAAAAAAAAACACATTATGTATGATGTTTTGACTCTTACATTTTGAAACTAATGTTTTTTGGTCTTAATAATTTCTTTTTAAAACTTTGTTTTCAATTTATTCGATGATACATAAATCTAGCATTGAAAGACAAAAGTATGCTTATATAAAAAATGAATCATAAAAGAAAATGCATGATTCTTGAATTTTTTTTTTTATCTCTAAAGGTTTCATTTTTTTTGTGAATCCATGTGAATCTCTTGAATCAATCTTTTGGAAAATGCCACATGCTCAATGTGATTAGGGAAACTTAATGATCTTTATGACAAAATTCTACCTTTTCATATGAAATGTTGACATTTGTTTTGTTTAAGGGCAAAAGCATGCATAAAAGAAGCAAATCATATATAAAAAATGAAAATGCAATCCTCTATCTCAATCTTAATTTTTTCGATAGGAAACTCATGAATCTATGCTTGTCATGTATGCATTTATCGATTGTGATTTTGGAGCATGATTCTGGATTCCGATAAATGCTTGATTTGTATTTACGACATATGATACATTTTAAATTTCCAATCATGCTTCAATCATATTAAATGCTTCAATCATGTTCTATCTCCCTTAATCCATTTTGTTCTCCCTACATATCTTTTTATTAATAAAAGGAGAACCTTCCAAATGAATCATGAAATTGATGATTTATCAATAATCTATTTATCATTTTGAATCTCAAAAGTTGATGATGTGATAATAACTTTATTTATGTTATGAATCTGAAAGTGATTTTGATTTGATTATGAATTTGATTTGACAAAATTGATGTGAACAAGATCCTTTTGTTTTAGCGAATGTGATCACTCTTGATTTCTTGACATGAGATTTTTTTTTATGGAATCAAAATCTTTTTTCCTATGACCTTTTATTCTATCATTTTAAAAAAAGGAATACAATCAAGTCTTGATATCGACAGTGATCTTTTGAATTTTTTATGAATTGCGATCTTGATATCTTGATACTTGTGTATTTAAATATACCGAAAGTAATGAGGGTTTGAATGCATGAATGGAATAATTTTTTATTCCTTACTCAAAATTTCTTTTCATGATTTTGATTTCTCGAAACTATTTATTTGAAATTTCTTCTATGAAATCATGATCTAATGAAAATTCCTAATGCGATAAATCAAGATCTTGTGTTTGATCTCTAAAAACTTCTTCTTGTTATTTTCTAAAAGGAGACTTGTCAAAATAGATTCATGAACCTTTTGATTTATTTTTTTTTGATTCATGACTTAAGGCCGATGATTGAAACATTATATGCTTAAATTGGATTCTTTTTATATTTTGATACTTCCTTGAATGGCAATCATGTGATGATTGAAGGATTGATTGATGCAAATTTAAATGATGTGAAAAGTTGTTGTAAAAAAGAAACAACAAACAATCCAAGTCTTGATATCTCTAATATTTGATACTGAAATATTTTTTAAAAATAGGATCTTGATGAGAATGCTTCAAGTAGCTCCACTTTTGCTATTTATTATCTCATGAATCTTGATCTCGATCTTATTAGAAAAATATTAATGAATCATGAATGATATCTTTAGTATTCTCGAATTAATCCTTATTGAGATCTTTAATGAATTCTTTTTTGCATATATGATTGTATAATGATTGAAATTTTTAGTCATTGAAATACCTTCTTTTTTTGATAAAAACAAAGGGAGAGAGTTTTTGTAACTTGCACATTTCAATGAAAAAAATTTGCTAGCTCAGTCATTTCAATGAAACTTTCTATCATGAACACTTCTCAATCTAAAGGGAAGCAAAAACCATATCTCAAAAACAAAAACAAAACTTTTAGAAAATTTACAATTTACAATGTTATACTTGCTTGAAAATTGTATGTTGTAACTTTAGCTTGCATGTTTAAAGTGATGAAATCTTTATATAAATTGCATGCATATTGTAAATGAAGCAAAGAAATTGTAACCTGCACATCTTAAGCGCTTAATGAAAAATTGCTATATCTTATCTATAGAAAAGAAAGAAAGCGCAAACTTGCACACTTTGGGTTAAAGTGAAAATTGTCACGCTTGAACTTTAAAAAACTTGCTATGATTGAATGTTATAAATCTAGCTTGTATGTTCATTTCAGATATCTTTAAAGCCACTTAGAGCAACCTCTCCTTTTTTGTTGATGACAAAAGGGGAGAAGTAAATTAATGATTTCATGCAATATATGATGTTTGAATTTTTTTATATTTTACAATATTTTTTTATAACATATGATGAATGTTACTTGGATTTAGTATGTCCAAGGGTCCTATCAATATGGCATATTGGATAGGGATTTTGGTTAAACCTGTGTGTTAAAGGTTAACTGGCCATTAATTAGTTGTCATTAAAAAAGGAGAAAATTATTGAATTTCGAATTTTATAATGAAACTAATTGATTATGTTTTGATAATCTAACTACATTTTTAAGTCACAGGCATACTGATTAGGATTAGACAATTGACATAGGAAGAATTGATGTTGCAGCACACGGGAGAAAATCAATGCCGAGATTGGACATTGAGTTGGAGGTCCAATCGCACGTCGGCGTAAAGCTTCGAATAAAAGAAATTCGACATCGGTCCAAAGAGAAGCAAGAGTTGCTACCAATAAGAGATTGGGCTGGAGGGAGGTCGCAATGATTAGGCAATAAGTCGCAAGAGAGATAATGCACCAAATGTCGGGATGAAGTGTCATAGACCAAGGGGCGATGAAGTAACCATCATTTATTTTGTGATTATAATAATTATTCGGGGATTGGGTAAGATTGCTTAATTAGGTTTTATGTGACAACAGTTAGAGAGGCCAGCAGGGCCTGCATTAACGGTTGGGCTGAAATGAAAGGCCAAACAATACCTAAGTGCTAACGAAGGGCAAGAGATGCGCCAAGGCTCGGGTCTTCTAAAACTAAATCATGAAGCGATAATCAGCCCAAAGAATACAGGTATCAGCAATGGTAACGCTTAGTACATTGAGACATATTGGTGTGCTCGTTGCAGCGGTGATGTCTGGGCGAATTTTGAAATGTAGCAAGGATCAAATGATATCAAAATAAAATGCACAAATGCAAGGCATGATATCATTTTATGATACATCATCAAATGAAATGATAACTTATCATATCAATGAAAGATACCAAATTTAAACATGATATGATAATAATCTTTCAAAAAATTTACATTTTAAGCATGTATGAGCCATTTGCAATGCATGTGATATAATACATTCCAATACAATTGCGATACGCTACATATAATTATGATACATTATGATGCTTTTAAGGATAGCAATCAATTTTGAAACAAAAGATACAAAGCATGGCAAATACATTACATTACATTACAAATCAATTCAATATATTGATACATATAAGACATTTATCAAGTCATTAATTCATTTTATCATCATTCATTCCATTTATCAAGTCATCAATTCATTTCATCCACATTCTTCTCCCCTTTGTCATCAACAAAAAAAAATGGGCCTTGATGCCAAATATTATGATTGGAGTTTTTTTGAAAAATGGCAAAAAAAGAAGAATAAATCCATCAAGAAGAATAATGAAAAGTGATTCATTCATTCTTATTGAAAATTCATGTCTATAAAATCATAAGATAGATCATATGAGGCCAAAATTCATAAGAATTTCTAAGAGCTCATGAAAAATTCATACATGAAAAAAAAATTAAGAGTTAATTCTGCATAATAATTCTTGAAGCATAAAAGTGAATCATTCAAGTCATTAAAAAGCTTCCAAGAATCATTTCTACCAAATGAAATTAGTGAGGTAGAAAAGAGATCATTTAAATATAAAATTCATAAAACTCATGATAAGAATTATGAATGTTCATTCAAGAAGGATTGAGATGAAAAGTTCAAGAGGCAATTTGATTGAAAATTCAAGCATAAAATCATAAAGTGAAAAGATAGATCATTGAAGCCAAGACATTCATCAAAATATTTCATCAAGAGCTCATGACATTCATTCAAAAAAAAATTCATGAGGAAGAAAAGAGAGATCATTTAAGTTCAAAATTCATGAAAAAAGTCATGATGATGTTTTCATACTTTAAAAGTTCAACAAAAAATTTCCATAACAAATTTATGAAGTGGAGCACATTATCATCAAAAATTTTCATAAAAGGTTCAACTTGGCATTCTCATAAGAATTCATGAGGTGGAAAATAAACAATCAAGTCATAAAAGCTCAAGATGTAGAAATTAGCACAAGAGTTAAGAGTTCATCAAATTTGCATGAATGAATGAAAAGTCGAAGAGAGTATTCAAGTAATAAAAAAAACTTGAGAGCTTCTTCTTTTTTATGCAAAGTTCATGACATAAAGATAATATAGATAAATAGTTGCATGTGTCATGAAGACAAAATCATCAAACTTCAAAGAAAAAAAAATCATGAAATCCATTTATTCATGCCAATAGAAGTAGAGGGAGTATAAAAATGATAGAATCAATTTTACCAAGTCATTAAAAGGGCATGATATTAATTAAAAAATCAATTCAATCATGTACATGATGCTAAAAAATCATTAATGAAGGAAGGAGTATCAATGCAATTGAAGGAAGATAAAAAAATGAGAGCTTCATTCAAAAAATATGATATTAAAAAAGATGTCAGAAAAAATAAAAAAAGATAATATCAAGATGAGTTCATGAAAAAAAAAAAAAAAATTTTAAAAAAAAACATACAACAACTTCATGTATTAGGATAATTTAGCATGCCTAATTCTCTTCTAATGAAGTCAAATTATTCTTCATTTAAAGGTTTTGTGAAGATGTCCGCTAATTGATGTTTTTTGTATCAATAAATTCTAGAATAACATCATTATTATTGACATGATCTCATATAAAAGTGATGCCTAATGTCAATATGCTTAGTTCTAGAGTGTTGAATGAGATTTTTTTGGTTAAACAAATAGCACTTGTGTTATCACATTTTATGAAAATATTTTTTAAATGAATTTCATAGTCTTCTAAATGTATTTTTTCATCCAAACAACTTGTGCACAACATGCACTTGTGGCTATGTATTTAACTTGACCATAGACATAGATAGTGCAACCAAGTTTTGTTTCTTGGAAGTCCAAGAAACAAGTGCATGTCTAAAAAAAATTGACATGTTTTAGGATGTGCTTTTTTCTATCTATTCTACATCCACCAAAATCCACATCTGTATATAGGCTATTAAATCAAAGTCATCAGATTTTGGATACCATAATCCTAGGTTAGGAGTTCCTTTAAGATATCTAAGGATTCTTTTAATGGCTTTAAGATGAGATAACTTAGGATTAGCTTGAAATCTAGCATAAAGTCCTACACTAAACATGATATCCGGTCTAGTTGTGGTGAGGTAAAGTAAACTACCTATCATTCCCCTATATGTTTTTTGATCAAAATTTTCTCCACTTTCATCCATGTCTAACTTAGTGGAGGTACTCATATAGAGTGTTTATGGCTTTTGAACCATCCATGTTAAATCATTTTAACAATTCTAATGTATATTTAGTTTGATTAAGAAATATACCATCACTAAGTTGTTTAATTTGTAATCCTAAAAAAAGAAGGTTAGTTCACCCATTAGACTCATTTCAAACTCATGACTCATACACTTGGCAAATGATTCACATAGTGATTCATTTTGTAGAACCAAAAGATAATATCATCAACATAAATTTGAATAATAAAAAAATTATTTTTAAAATATTTAATAAATAATGTAGTATCAACCTTGCCTTTAGTAAAATTATTTGAAATAAAAAAAGAGCTAAGTCTCTCATACCAAGCCCTTGGGGCTTGTTTTAACCCATAGAGAGCCTTAGTCAATTTAAACACATGATTAGAAAAAAAGAGAGTTTTCAAAACTGGGTGGTTGTTCAACAAACACTTTTTTGAAAATAAAACCATTTAAGAAAGCACTTTTGACATCCATTTGAAACAACTTAAAATTATTACTACTAGCATAGGCAAGGAGCATCCTAATGGCTTCTAATCTTGCCACAAGGAGTGAAGGTCTCTTCATAATCGATACCTTCTTCTTGGTTGAAACCCTTGGCCACTAATCTAGCCTTGTTTCTAACCATGATACCAAATTCATCTTGCTTGTTTCTAAATACCCATTTAGTACCAATAACTAAATGGTCACTAGGTCTAGGAACAAGCTTCCACACCTCATTCCTCTCAAATTGGTTCAATTCCTCTTGCATTGTGATAACCCAAGAATCATCTTTTTCAAGGCTTTCATCAATGCACTTAGGTTCAATTTGAGAAAAAAGTGGTGTTGGCACAAAAAAATTCTTAAAAAAAAGAAGAATGAGTTTGAACTCCTTTTGATGTGTCTCCTATAATTAGCTCCTTTGGATGGGCATCTACATACTTCCATTCCTTAGGTAAGAAAAATTTGGGAAGAAGATGCATCCAAGTTTGCTATTTGGAGGAGAGGTTTCATTCAAATTTAAACCATTAAAATCAAGATCATCATCAAAATTTTTTTTCTTAAATTCAAAAAAACTTCATTAAAAACAACATGAATAGATTCTTCTATAACCAAGGTTCTTTTATTAAAAAACAAAAAAGCTTTAGAAATGGAAAAAGTAACCAAGAAAGATGCCATGAATTTTGCATCAAACTTTCCTAAGGCATCTTTTTTCATTCAAAATAAAGCATTTGCAACCAAAAACTTTAAAATAAAAAACATTTTTTTTTTTTTTGTTATTCCATAATTCATAAGGAGTTTTGGAGAGAGATGGTCTTATTAGAACCCTATTCATGACATAGCAAGTCAGTATTAATGGCTTCAACCCAAAAGTATTTGGGTAAACTATGTTCATTCAACATGGTTCTTGTCATTTCTTATAAATTTTATTCTTTCTTTCTACTACTCCATTTTGTTGAGGATTCCTTGGAGTAGAGAAATTATGGTTATATCCATTAGATTCATAAAAAATTTTGGAAGTCACAATTTTTGAAATTCACCACCATGATCACTCCAAAATGATGAAATCATAAAACCCTTTTTTTCGTTTTTTGAAGCAAGTTTACAAAATTTAGAAAAAAACATTTAAAGCAATCACTTTTTTGTGAGCCAAGAAATAGGTCCAAGTGTATCTACTATAGTCATCTACAATTACAAAGGCATATTTGCTACCTCCTAGGCTTGTTGTCATCAATTGGTCCAAATAAATCCATATGGATCAATTACAATGGTCTAGAGGTGCTTATTTGATTCTTTGGTTTGAAACTACTTTTTTATTTATTTTCCTAGTTGACAAGCATCACACACTTTGTCTTTTAACAAACTTAACATTGGGAATGCCTCTTACAAGTTCTTTAGATGTGATTTGAGAGATTAGTTTCATGCTAGCATGACCTAATCTCTATGCCAAAGCCAAGCATCATCATTCAAAAGTTGAAAAAAACATATTTCATTGCTAAGATCATCAATGTTTATGGTGTAGAGACATTATTTTTTTTTTTAGTGCAATCATAGATGTGTTGTTGTGTGGTTTTTCAATAATGCAAGCATTAGATTCAAATTTTATGATATATCCTTTTATCACACAATTGACTAATGCTCAAAAGATTATGCTTTTAAGCCATCTACTAACAACACATCATCAATTAAAAAGCTTGATTTGTTACCTATGGTTCCCTTGCCAATGATTTTACCCTTGTTGTTGTCTCGAAAGGTGACATACCTTTGTCTTGGCTAGTGAGCTTAGAGAATTGAGATGGATCTCGGTCATGTGCCTTGAGCATCCACTATCAAGGTACCATCTCTTGCTCCTAGCTTGTGTGGGTGAATGAATGTCTAAAAGAGGATGGTTTTTTTAGGTACCCATTTGAACTTGGGTGCCTCAAAAAATTGATCTACTAATCTTGTCATTTTTCATTGAGTTTTATTTATGGTTCCTTTAGGAACCCATATCAATTTATGTGGACTAAGTTTTTTTCTTAAATGGACATTTGTAAACAACATGTTGGGGTTTGCAACAAAAGTTATATTTTTGAGTGATGATGATACATGTAGTGTAGGTCCTTTAATGAAGGTGGTTGATTTTTTTGGTGAGATCCACTCACAAATCCAATTCCACTTCTTTTTTTCCAACATGACCCTTTTTTGCAAGGATCATGTCCAAGCCCTTGCTACCAACCTTAAATTTATTTAAGGTCTTTTAAGTAGCAAGTTCTCTTTCTTAATTGCCTCTAAGTGTTCACACTTAGAGCATGGAGGTAAAGAGAGAGTATCAAGTTTAAGACTATCAAGTTTATCAACTAAAGAGAGCATGCTCCTTTTTTTTACAAAATAAACTTTTTTTTACTAATAGCTCTACACTCATCAAATAATTCATGAAAGGCATTTGAAAGTTCATCAAAAGTTAAATTTTCATTAAATAAATCACATACCTCTTTCTCCAAAAGCCATTAAAAGTGAAGTTGGCCACCTCCTTGTTGCTTGCTTCTTCATCTTTGAGCCACTTGAGTCATCCCATGTTGCCTTTAGAGCCTTCTTCTTCTTTGGTTGCTTCTTCTTGGCTTGGGGGCATTCATTTTTTGAAGTGCCCTCAGCTTCTTGCATTCATAACATATTACTTGTTCTTTTTTTGGGTTCAAGTTTATTTTTTAGTGTCATTTTTAAATTTATTTCTTCTTATAAATTTTTTTGAATTTTTTGAGTCAAGAGTGCAAGTTCATCATCAAGGTCCTCATCACTTGAAGATTCTTTCAAGTGGTCTTCTTGTGTTCTCAATGTCATATCCTTCCTATTCTTTGGAAGGGGGTTCTCAAGCTCATCATGAGCATTGACATGTCATTTCATAGGTCATCAATGACCCAATGAGTTCTTTGAGAGAAAATTTTTTTTTAGGTCCTTGGCCTCTTGAATGGTCATAACTTTTTTGGATCCCAACTTTTTTGGAAGGGATCTTAAAATTTTAGTTACAAGTTCAAAATTAGAAAAAACTTTTTCCAAGTGCTTTGAGTCCATTAATGACATCATCGGTAAAATGGGTGTACATGTCTCGATGGACTCACTTGGTTTCATCCAAAATAATTCATAAGAATGCACTAAAAAGGTTGATTTTGGACTCTTTCACTTTCGGCTAGTGCCTTCATGAGTGATTTCAAGAGTATGCCAAATATCAAAAAAGTTGATTCATAAATTAAAAAACATGATTAAATTTTTTTTTTATCAAGAGCACAAAACAAGGCATTCATAGCCTTTGCATTAAGAAAAAAAACCTTCTTCTTTGATTCATTCCATTCATTCATGGAAAGAGAAGATTTTTTGAAAAGCCATTTTCAATAATATTTCCAAAGTTCAAAATCCATGGAAATATAAAAAAATTTCATATGAGTCTTCCAATAGGTGTAATCAACCCATTAAACATAGATGGACGTGTAATTGAATGACCCTCTTGCATGTTGAAAAATGCCATCTCTCTTGGGTTTTAAACCAAATGAGAGTGACCTTGCTCGATACCAATTGTTAGGATCTAGAGTGGCACTAAGGGGGGGGGGGGGGGGTGAATTAGTGCAGTGGATAAAAAAATCATAAATTCAAAATGATTTTAAAAAAAAGAGTTGTGCATTGAAGAAGTTTTGGTTTGACTAAAAAAATGATTTTTCAAAAAAGTGATTTGAGTGAATATGAAAGAAAAAGTAGAGAGGAGAGAGATGAAGAGATTGCAGCTAAGTAAAAATTGAAATGCAGCAATTTAAAACTCACACATCAAAGAGAAGTATGTAGTGATTTATAGTGGTTGGGTCAAATGACCTACATCCACTTCCAAAACCTCCTCCGATGAGGTTTCCCAACTTCCACTATCAATTCTTCTTGAAGGGGAAGGACCAAGCACCCCTCTTATAAACTTTTACAAGTGGTTTCACTCTCTCTTATAGAACTTTTACAAATGAGACTTGGGAGGTGAACACTCAGAAGTAGGGGTCTTCAGTAGAGTCCTATTGTTGGAGTTTTAGAAGAGAAACTATAAATAGCCATGTATTCATTGTCTTTTTTTGATTAATAGATCAATCCTTTTGTAACCTTTGACAGCAACTTGGAGGAAGAAACCCCTATAGAAAGAGTTTCAAGGAGGCCAATCCTCTAAAGAGATCAACATAATGCTTAGAATCCGCAAGGGTTCTATGCGGAAAGCTGATTTCCCCTATATGTGTTTCCAAGTTACAAGTTTTAGGTGGGGGAGGATTAGTTCTCCCTAGGTAGCCTAGTCCATATGTTATTTCTTATTATGCATCTTAATCATCTTAGAAGGCTTTTTATTGCATCAAAACATTAAAACTATCTCGACTTATGGTTTCCCTAATCTAGTGAAATTACAATATCATGTGCATATATTAGCCTAGTGATTAAACCACCTTAGCATGGAAACATTAAAATCTTTTTATTGATAATTCAATCATGTTCTTGTTAGGGTTCAGAGCGGCACTAAGAAGGGCGAGGGGCAAGTAGTGCAGCGATTGAGAAAATTTGGCAATTTAGAAACTAATTTCAGAAAATCACATACTAAAAAGAATAACATTCGATTAAAACCATTTGATTGTTTTAAACTTGAAAGTGTCGCAGAAGATAAAGGGAAGTGAGTAAAAAATTTGGCAAAGTGAAGATGGTTTATAGTAATGTAAATTAGAAGTAAGCGTAAACCATTTTATAGTGAACTTTGGTCATACAACATCGCGTCCCACTCTCGATTCCTTCACTTAAGGCTACCGACTTTCCACTAGTTTTCTTCCAACGGGTGAAGACCAGCTCCCTTACGGCTCTCTCATTTTTGATAGGCTTAGAAGGTAACCTTTTACAAGCACTTCTCTCCTCTCTTTTAACTTGAATACAAATATGAGGACCCCAGGAGGATTTCTAGAGATTTGAATAATAGTATTTTCTACTTTTCAAAGCTATTGTTGTTATATATATTCAACCCAGAGATAGGAGGGTTTTATAGTTCCAATCTGATTCAAACTTGGAGCCAAAAACCTTCCCATCCAGGTTTATCAATGTCTTGGCAAGACTTTGTCGTTTATTATGAGCTTGGGTGATACCAACAGGCTTATCGATATTGTTAGTGTCTTGGGTCATACCACCTTAGTACTTACTTTTATTTCAAGCACCACTTACCCAAGACAACCTAGGGATTTTGAACCAAGCATCCCACTACCCTGGATCTAGTGGTGCACCGTCGACAAGGTCAGGCAAGACACGGTCGTCAGCCCTTGAATCTGGACCCAAACCAATCCATAACTGAGGGCTGGGTTGGCCCAAGAAGGTTAAAGGACATTCTCCCAAATCTAACCCTCATTATATGTAACTGAAATTAAAAGATAT